>CAJYYI030000543.1:0-16173 GCA_913789915.3 Sphecodes monilicornis
GTATATTTTGGTATATTCTACTATATTCTAATATATTCTACTACATTCTACTATATTCTACTATATTCTGGTATATTCTAGCATATTCTAGTATATTCTACTATATTCTTGTATATTCTGGTATATTCTAGCATATTCTTATATAATCTATTATATTCTAGTATATTCTAGTATATTCTGGTATATTCGAGTGTATTCTAGTATATTCTACTATATTCTAGTATATTCTGCAATATTCTAGTTTATTCTTGAGTATTCTGGTATATTCTAGTATATTCTGGTTATATTCTAGTATATTCTGGTATATTCTAGCATATTCTAGTATATTCCAGAATATTCTAGTATATCCTAGTATATTCTGGTGTATTCTAGTATATTCTAGTATATTCTACTATATTCTTGTATATTCTGGTATATTCTAGCATATTCTTATATAATCTATTATATTCTAGTATATTCTAGTATATTCTGGTATATTCGAGTGTATTCTAGTATATTCTACTATATTCTACTATATTCTGGTATATTCTGGTATATTCTAGTGTATTCTAGTATATTCTACTATATTCTACTATATTCTGGTATATTCTAGCATATTCTAGTATATTCTACGATATTCTAGTATTTACTAGTATATTCTAGCATATTCTAGTATATTCCAGTATATTCCAGTATATTCCAGTATATTCTAGTATATTCTACTATATTCTAGTGTATTCTGGTATATTCTAGCATATTCTAGTATATTCTAGTATATTCTGGTATATTCTAGTGTATTCTAGTATATTCTACTGTATTCTGCTATATTCTGGTACATTCCAGCATATTCTAGTATATTCTAGTATATTCTACTATATTCTAGTATATTCTGGTATATTCTAGCATATTCTTATATAATCTAGTATGTTCTAGTATGTTCTAGTATATTCTACTATATTCTATTATATTCTGGTATATTAGAGCATATACTAGTATATTTTGGTATATTCTACTATATTCTAATATATTCTACTATATTCTAGCATATTCTAGTATATTCTACTATATTCTATTATATTCTGGTATATTAGAGCATATACTAGTATATTTTGGTATATTCTACTATATTCTAATATATTCTACTACATTCTACTATATTCTACTATATTCTGGTATATTCTAGCATATTCTAGTATATTCTACTATATTCTAGTATATTATGGTATATTCTAGTATATTCCAGTATATTCTAGTATATTCTACTATATTCTACTATATTCTGGTATATTCTAGTATATTCTAGTATATTCTGGTATACTATGGTATTTTCTGGCATATTCTTGTATATTTTGGTATATTCTAGTACATTCTACAATATTCTAGGAGATTCTGGTATATTCTAGTATATTCTACTATATTCTACTATATTCTGGTATATTCTAGCATATTCTAGTATATTCTACTATATTCTATTATATTCTGGTATATTAGAGCATATACTAGTATATTTTGGTATATTCTACTATATTCTACTATATTCTGGTATATTCTAGCATATTCTAGTATATTCCAGTATATTCTAGTATATTCTACTATATTCTATTATATTCTGGTATATTCTAGCATATTCTAGTATATTCTACTATATTCTACTATATTCTACTATATTCTACTATTTACTAGTATATTCTAGCATACTCTAGTATATTCTAGTATATTCTAGTATATTCGGATATATTCTAGTGTATTCTAGTATATTCTACTATATTCTACTATATTCTGGTATATTCTGGTATATTAGAGCATATACTAGTATATTTTGGTATATTCTACTATATTCTAATATATTCTACTATATTCTACTATATTCTGGTATATTCTAGCATATTCTAGTATATTCTACTATATTCTATTATATTCTGGTATATTAGAGCATATACTAGTATATTTTGGTATATTCTACTATATTCTAATATATTCTACTACATTCTACTATATTCTACTATATTCTGGTATATTCTAGCATATTCTAGTATATTCTACTATATTCTAGTATATTATGGTATATTCTAGCATATTCTAATATATTCTAATATATTCTACTATATTCTACTATATTCTGGTATATTCTAGTATATTCTAGTATATTCTAGTATATTCTGGTATACTATGGTATTTTCTGGCATATTCTTGTATATTTTGGTATATTCTAGTACATTCTACAATATTCTAGGAGATTCTGGTATATTCTAGTATATTCTACTATATTCTACTATATTCTGGTATATTCTAGCATATTCTAGTATATTCTACTATATTCTATTATATTCTGGTATATTAGAGCATATACTAGTATATTTTGGTATATTCTACTATATTCTACTATATTCTGGTATATTCTAGCATATTCTAGTATATTCCAGTATATTCTAGTATATTCTACTATATTCTATTATATTCTGGTATATTCTAGCATATTCTAGTATATTCTACTATATTCTACTATATTCTACTATATTCTACTATTTACTAGTATATTCTAGCATACTCTAGTATATTCTAGTATATTCTAGTATATTCGGATATATTCTAGTGTATTCTAGTATATTCTACTATATTCTACTATATTCTGGTATATTCTGGTATATTCTAGTGTATTCTAGTATATTCTACTATATTCTACTATATTCTGGTATATTCTAGCATATTCTAGTATATTCTACGATATTCTAGTATATTCTGGTATATTCTAGTATATTCTAGTATATTCTGGTATATTCTAGTGTATTCTAGTATATTCTAGTATATGCTAGTATATTATGGTATATTCTAGCATATTCTAGTATATTTAGAATATTCTAGTATATCCTAGTATATTCTGATGTATTCTAGTATATTCTAGTATATTCTGGTATACTATGGTATTTTCTGGCATATTCTAGTATATTTTGGTATATTCTAGTACATTCTACAATATTCTAGGAGATTCTGGTATATTCTAGCATGTTCTACTATATTCTAGTGTATTCTAGTATATTCTACTATATTCTAGTATATTCTGGTATATTCTAGCATATTCTAGTATATTCTAGTATATTCTGGTATATTCTAGTGTATTCTGGTATATTCTAGCATATTCTAGTATATTCTACTATATTCTAGTGTATTCTAGTATATTCTACTGTATTCCAGTATATTCTGGTATATTCTAGCATATTCATATATAATCTAGTATATTCTAGTATATTCTACTATATTCTATTATATTCTGATATATTCTAGTATATTCTAGTATATTCTACTATATTCTTGTATATTCTGGTATATTCTAGCATATTCTTATATAATCTATTATATTCTAGTATATTCTAGTATATTCTGGTATATTCGAGTGTATTCTAGTATATTCTACTATATTCTACTATATTCTGGTATATTCTAGCATATTCTAGTATATTCTACGATATTCTAGTATTTACTAGTATATTCTAGCATATTCTAGTATATTCCAGTATATTCCAGTATATTCCAGTATATTCTAGTATATTCTACTATATTCTAGTGTATTCTGGTGTATTCTAGTATATTTTGGTATATTCTAGTATATTTTGGTATATTTTACTATATTCTAGTATACTGCGGTATATTCTAGTGTATTCTAGTATATTCTACTATATTCTACTATATTCTAGTATATTCTGATATATTCTAGTGTATTCTAGTATATTCTAGTATATTCTAGTATATTATGGTATATTCTAGCATATTCTAGTATATTCCAGAATATTCTAGTATATCCTAGTATATTCTGGTGTATTCTAGTATATTCTAGTATATTCTAGTACATTCTACAATATTCTAGGTGATTCTGGTATATTCTAGCATGTTCTACTATATTCTAGTATATTTTAGTATATTCTAGTATATTCTAGTATATTCTACTATATTCTAGTATATTCTAGTATATTCTAGTACATTCTACAATATTCTAGGTGATTCTGGTATATTCTAGCATGTTCTACTATATTCTAGTATATTCTAGTATATTCTACTATATTCTACTATATTCTGGTATATTCTAGCATATTCTAGTATATTCCAGTATATTCTAGTATATTCTACTATATTCTATTATATTCTGGTATATTCTAGCATATTCTAGTATATTCTACTATATTCTAGTATATTCTAGTATATTCTAGTACATTCTACAATATTCTAGGAGATTCTGGTATATTCTAGCATGTTCTACTATATTCTAGTATATTCTAGTATATTCTACTATATTCTAGTATATTCTGGTATATTCTAGCATATTCTTATATAATCTAGTATATTCTAGTATATTCTAGTATATTCTAGTATATTCTAGTATATTCTAGTATATTCTAGTATATTCTAGTATATTCTTGTATATTCTACTATATTCTACTATATTCTGGTATATTCTAGCATATTCTAGTATATTCTACGATATTCTAGTATTTACTAGTATATTCTAGCATACTCTAGTATATTCCAGTATATTCTAGTATATTCTACTATATTCTATTACATTCTCGTATATTCTAGTATATTCTAGTATATTCTACTATATTCTAGTATATTCTGGTATATTCTAGCATATTCTTATATAATCTATTATATTCTAGTATATTCTAGTATATTCTGGTATATTCGAGTGTATTCTAGTATATTCTACTATATTCTACTATATTCTGGTATATTCTGGTATATTCTAGTGTATTCTAGTATATTCTACTATATTCTACTATATTCTGGTATATTCTAGCATATTCTAGTATATTCTACGATATTCTAGTATTTACTAGTATATTCTAGCATATTCTAGTATATTCCAGTATATTCCAGTATATTCCAGTATATTCTAGTATATTCTACTATATTCTAGTGTATTCTGGTATATTCTAGCATATTCTAGTATATTCTAGTATATTCTGGTATATTCTAGTGTATTCTAGTATATTCTACTGTATTCTGCTATATTCTGGTACATTCCAGCATATTCTAGTATATTCTACGATATTCTAGTATTTACTAGTATATTCTAGCATACTCTAGTATATTCCAGTATATTCTAGTATATTCTACTATATTCTATTACATTCTCGTATATTCTAGTATATTCTAGTATATTCTACTATATTCTAGTATATTCTGGTATATTCTAGCATATTCTTATATAATCTATTATATTCTAGTATATTCTAGTATATTCTGGTATATTCGAGTGTATTCTAGTATATTCTACTATATTCTACTATATTCTGGTATATTCTGGTATATTCTAGTGTATTCTAGTATATTCTACTATATTCTACTATATTCTGGTATATTCTAGCATATTCTAGTATATTCTACGATATTCTAGTATTTACTAGTATATTCTAGCATATTCTAGTATATTCCAGTATATTCCAGTATATTCCAGTATATTCTAGTATATTCTACTATATTCTAGTGTATTCTGGTATATTCTAGCATATTCTAGTATATTCTAGTATATTCTGGTATATTCTAGTGTATTCTAGTATATTCTACTGTATTCTGCTATATTCTGGTACATTCCAGCATATTCTAGTATATTCTAGTATATTCTACTATATTCAAGTATATTCTGGTATATTCTTGCATATTCTAGTATATTCTAGTATATTCTGGTATATTCTAGTATATTCTAGTATATTCTACGATATTCTACTATATTCTGGTATATTCTAGCATATTCTAGTATATTCCAGTATATCCTAGTATATTCTACTATATTATATTATATTCTGGTATATTCTAGCATATTCTAGTATATTCTACTATATTCTAGTATATTCTGGTATATTCTAGCATATTCTTATATAATCTAGTATATTCTAGTATGTTCTAGTATATTCTACTATATTCTATTATATTCTGGTATATTAGAGCATATACTAGTATATTTTGGTATATTCTACTAGATTCTAATATATTCTACTATATTCTACTATATTCTGGTATATTCTAGCATATTCTAGTATATTCTACTATATTCTACTATATTCTATTATATTCTGGTATATTAGAGCATATACTAGTATATTTTGGTATATTCTACTATATTCTAATATATTCTACTACATTCTACTATATTCTACTATATTCTGGTATATTCTAGCATATTCTAGTATATTCTACTATATTCTAGTATATTATGGTATATTCTAGCATATTCTAATATATTCTAATATATTCTACTATATTCTACTATATTCTGGTATATTCTAGTATATTCTAGTATATTCTAGTATATTCTGGTATACTATGTTATTTTCTGGCATATTCTTGTATATTTTGGTATATTCTAGTACATTCTACAATATTCTAGGAGATTCTGGTATATTCTAGTATATTCTAATATATTCTACTATATTCTGGTATATTCTAGCATATTCTAGTATATTCTACTATATTCTAGTATATTATGGTATATTCTAGCATATTCTAGTATATTCTAGTATATTCTGGTATATTCTAGTATATTCTAGTATATTCTACTATATTCTACTATATTCTGGTATATTCTAGCATATTCTAGTATATTCCAGTATATTCTAGTATATTCTACTATATTCTATTATATTCTGGTATATTCTAGCATATTCTAGTATATTCTACTATATTCTAGTATATTCTAGTATATTCTAGTACATTCTACAATATTCTAGGAGATTCTGGTATATTCTAGCATGTTCTACTATATTCTAGTATATTCTAGTATATTCTACTATATTCTAGTATATTCTGGTATATTCTAGCATATTCTTATATAATCTAGTATATTCTAGCATATTCTTATATAATCTAGTATATTCCAGTATATTCTAGTATATTCTAGTATATTCTAGTATATTCTAGTATATTCTTGTATATTCTAGTGTATTCTAGTATATTCTACTATATTCTACTATATTCTGGTATATTCTAGCATATTCTTATATAATCTAGTATATTCTAGCATATTCTTATATAATCTAGTATATTCTAGTATATTCTAGTATATTCTAGTATATTCTAGTATATTCTAGTATATTCTTGTATATTTTAGTGTATTCTAGTATATTCTACTATATTCTACTATATTCTGGTATATTCTAGCATATTCTAGTATATTTTACTATATTCTAGTATACTCTGGTATATTCTAGTGTATTCTAGTATATTCTACTATATTCTACTATATTCTACTATATTCTAGCATATTCTTATATCATCTAGTATATTCTAGTATATTCTAGTATATTCTAGTATATTCGGGTATATTCTAGTGTATTCTAGTATATTCTACTATATTCTACTATATTCTACTATATTCTACTATTTACTAGTATATTCTAGCATACTCTAGTATATTCCAGTATATTCTAGTATATTCTGCTATATTCTATTACATTCTCGTATATTCTAGTATATTCTAGTATATTCTACTATATTCTTGTATATTCTGGTATATTCTAGCATATTCTTATATAATCTATTATATTCTAGTATATTCTAGTATATTCTGGTATATTCGAGTGTATTCTAGTATATTCTACTATATTCTACTATATTCTGGTATATTCTGGTATATTCTAGTGTATTCTAGTATATTCTACTATATTCTACTATATTCTGGTATATTCTAGCATATTCTAGTATATTCTACGATATTCTAGTATTTACTAGTATATTCTAGCAGATTCTAGTATATTCCAGTATATTCCAGTATATTCCAGTATATTCTAGTATATTCTACTATATTCTAGTGTATTCTGGTATATTCTAGCATATTCTAGTATATTCTAGTATATTCTGGTATATTCTAGTGTATTCTAGTATATTCTACTGTATTCTGCTATATTCTGGTACATTCCAGCATATTCTAGTATATTCTAGTATATTCTACTATATTCTAGTATATTCTGGTATATTCTTGCATATTCTAGTATATTCTAGTATATTCTGGTATATTCTGGTATATTCTAGTATATTCTACTATATTCTACTATATTCTGGTATATTCTAGCATATTCTAGTATATTCTACTATATTCTAGTATATTCTGGTATATTCTAGCATATTCTTATATAATCTAGTATATTCTAGTATATTCTAGTATATTCTACTATATTCTATTATATTCTGGTATATTATGGTATATTCTAGCATATTCTAATATATTCTAATATATTCTATTATATTCTGGTATATTAGAGCATATACTAGTATATTTTGGTATATTCTACTATATTCTACTATATTCTGGTATATTCTAGCATATTCTAGTATATTCCAGTATATTCTAGTATATTCTACTATATTCTATTATATTCTGGTATATTCTAGCATATTCTAGTATATTCTACTATATTCTAGTATATTATGGTATATTCTAGCATATTCTTATATACTCTAGTATATTCTAGTATATTCTAGTATATTCTACTATATTCTATTACATTCTGGTATATTAGAGCATATACTAGTATATTTTGGTATATTCTACTATATTCTAATATATTCTACTATATTCTACTATATTCTGGTATATTCTAGCATATTCTTGTATATTCTACTATATTCTATTATATTCTGGTATATTAGAGCATATACTAGTATATTTTGGTATATTCTAGCATATTCTAGTATATTCTACTATATTCTAGTATATTATGGTATATTCTAGCATATTCTAGTATATTCTAGTATATTCTGGTATATTCTAGTATATTCTAGTATATTCTACTATATTCTACTATATTCTGGTATATTCTAGCATATTCTAGTATATTCCAGTATATTCTAGTATATTCTACTATATTCTATTATATTCTGGTATATTCTAGCATATTCTAGTATATTCTACTATATTCTAGTATATTCTAGTATATTCTAGTACATTCTACAATATTCTAGGAGATTCTGGTATATTCTAGCATGTTCTACTATATTCTAGTATATTCTAGTATATTCTACTATATTCTAGTATATTCTGGTATATTCTAGCATATTCTTATATAATCTAGTATATTCTAGCATATTCTTATATAATCTAGTATATTCTAGTATATTCTAGTATATTCTAGTATATTCTAGTATATTCTAGTATATTCTAGTATATTCTTGTATATTCTAGTGTATTCTAGTATATTCTACTATATTCTACTATATTCTGGTATATTCTAGCATATTCCAGTATATTCTAGCATATTCTAGTATATTTTACTATATTCTAGTATACTCTGGTATATTCTAGTGTATTCTAGTATATTCTACTATATTCTACTATATTCTACTATATTCTAGCATATTTTTATATCATCTAGTATATTCTAGTATATTCTAGTATATTCTAGTATATTCGGGTATATTCTAGTGAATTCTAGTATATTCTACTATATTCTACTATATTCTACTATATTCTACTATTTACTAGTATATTCTAGCATACTCTAGTATATTCCAGTATATTCTAGTATATTCTACTATATTCTATTACATTCTCGTATATTCTAGTATATTCTAGTATATTCTACTATATTCTTGTATATTCTGGTATATTCTAGCATATTCTTATATAATCTATTATATTCTAGTATATTCTAGTATATTCTGGTATATTCGAGTGTATTCTAGTATATTCTACTATATTCTACTATATTCTGGTATATTCTGGTATATTCTAGTGTATTCTAGTATATTCTACTATATTCTACTATATTCTGGTATATTCTAGCATATTCTAGTATATTCTACGATATTCTAGTATTTACTAGTATATTCTAGCATATTCTAGTATATTCCAGTATATTCCAGTATATTCCAGTATATTCTAGTATATTCTACTATATTCTAGTGTATTCTGGTATATTCTAGCATATTCTAGTATATTCTAGTATATTCTGGTATATTCTAGTGTATTCTAGTATATTCTACTGTATTCTGCTATATTCTGGTACATTCCAGCATATTCTAGTATATTCTAGTATATTCTACTATATTCTAGTATATTCTGGTATATTCTTGCATATTCTAGTATATTCTAGTATATTCTGGTATATTCTAGTATATTCTAGTATATTCTACGATATTATTTGGTATATTATGGTATATTCTAGCATATTCTAATATATTCTAATATATTCTACTATATTCTACTATATTCTGGTATATTCTAGTATATTCTAGTATATTCTGGTATACTATGGTATTTTCTGGCATATTCTTGTATATTTTGGTATATTCTAGTACATTCTACAATATTCTAGGAGATTCTGGTATATTCTAGTATATTCTACTATATTCTACTATATTCTGGTATATTCTAGCATATTCTAGTATATTCCAGTATATTCTAGTATATTCTACTATATTCTATTATATTCTGGTATATTCTAGCATATTCTAGTATATTCTACTATATTCTAGTATATTCTGGTATATTCTAGCATATTCTTATATAATCTAGTATATTCTAGTATGTTCTAGTATATTCTACTATATTCTATTATATTCTGGTATATTATGGTATATTCTAGCATATTCTAATATATTCTAATATATTCTACTATATTCTACTATATTCTGGTATATTCTAGTATATTCTAGTATATTCTGGTATACTATGGTATTTTCTGGCATATTCTTGTATATTTTGGTATATTCTAGTACATTCTACAATATTCTAGGAGATTCTGGTATATTCTAGTATATTCTACTATATTCTACTATATTCTGGTATATTCTAGCATATTCTAGTATATTCTACTATATTCTATTATATTCTGGTATATTAGATCATATACTAGTATATTTTGGTATATTCTACTATATTCTACTATATTCTGGTATATTCTAGCATATTCTAGTATATTCCAGTATATTCTAGTATATTCTACTATATTCTATTATATTCTGGTATATTCTAGCATATTCTAGTATATTCTACTATATTCTAGTATATTCTGGTATATTCTAGCATATTCTTATATAATCTAGTATATTCTAGTATGTTCTAGTATATTCTACTACATTCTATTACATTCTGGTATATTAGAGCATATACTAGTATATTTTGGTATATTCTACTATATTCTAATATATTCTACTATATTCTACTATATTCTGGTATATTCTAGCATATTCTAGTATATTCTACTATATTCTATTATATTCTGGTATATTAGAGCATATACTAGTATATTTTGGTATATTCTACTATATTCTAATATATTCTACTACATTCTACTATATTCTACTATATTCTGGTATATTCTAGCATATTCTAGTATATTCTACTATATTCTAGCATATTATGGTATATTCTAGCATATTCTAATATATTCTAATATATTCTACTATATTCTACTATATTCTGGTATATTCTAGCATATTCTTATATAATCTATTATATTCTAGTATATTCTAGTATATTCTGGTATATTCGAGTGTATTCTAGTGTATTCTACTATATTCTAGTATATTCTGGTATATTCTTGCATATTCTAGTATATTCTAGTATATTCTGGTATATTCTAGTATATTCTAGTATATTCTACGATATTCTACTATATTCTGGTATATTCTAGCATATTCTAGTATATTCCAGTATATTCTAGTATATTCTACTATATTCTATTATATTCTGGTATATTCTAGCATATTCTAGTATATTCTACTATATTCCAGTATATTCTAGTATATTCTACTATATTCTAGTGTATTCTGGTATATTCTAGCATATTCTAGTATATTCTAGTATATTCTGGTATATTCTAGTGTATTCTAGTATATTCTACTGTATTCTGCTATATTCTGGTACATTCCAGCATATTCTAGTATATTCTAGTATATTCTACTATATTCTAGTATATTCTGGTATATTCTTGCATATTCTAGTATATTCTAGTATATTCTGGTATATTCTAGTATATTCTAGTATATTCTACGATATTCTACTATATTCTGGTATATTCTAGCATATTCTAGTATATTCCAGTATATTCTAGTATATTCTACTATATTCTATTATATTCTGGTATATTCTAGCATATTCTAGTATATTCTACTATATTCTAGTATATTCTGGTATATTCTAGCATATTCTTATATAATCTAGTATATTCTAGTATGTTCTAGTATATTCTACTATATTCTATTATATTCTGGTATATTAGAGCATATACTAGTATATTTTGGTATATTCTACTATATTCTAATATAGTCTACTATATTCTACTATATTCTGGTATATTCTAGCATATTCTAGTATATTCTACTATATTCTATTATATTCTGGTATATTAGAGCATATACTAGTATATTTTGGTATATTCTACTATATTCTAATATATTCTACTACATTCTACTATATTCTACTATATTCTGGTATATTCTAGCATATTCTAGTATATTCTACTATATTCTAGTATATTATGGTATATTCTAGCATATTCTAATATATTCTAATATATTCTACTATATTCTACTATATTCTGGTATATTCTAGTATATTCTAGTATATTCTGGTATACTATGGTATTTTCTGGCATATTCTTGTATATTTTGGTATATTCTAGTACATTCTACAATATTCTAGGAGATTATGGTATATTCTAGTATATTCTACTATATTCTACTATATTCTACTATATTCTGGTATATTCCAGCATATTCTAGTATATTCTACTATATTCTATTATATTCTGGTATATTAGAGCATATACTAGTATATTTTGGTATATTCTACTATATTCTACTATATTCTGGTATATTCTAGCATATTCTAGTATATTCCAGTATATTCTAGTATATTCTACTATATTCTATTATATTCTGGTATATTCTAGCATATTCTAGTATATTCTACTATATTCTAGTATATTATGGTATATTCTAGCATATTCTTATATAATCTAGTATATTCTAGTATATTCTAGTATATTCTACTATATTCTATTACATTCTGGTATATTAGAGCATATACTAGTATATTTTGGTATATTCTACTATATTCTAATATATTCTACTATATTCTACTATATTCTGGTATATTCTAGCATATTCTAGTATATTCTACTATATTCTATTATATTCTGGTATATTAGAGCATATACTAGTATATTTTGGTATATTCTACTATATTCTAATATATTCTACTACATTCTACTATATTCTACTATATTCTGGTATATTCTAGCATATTCTAGTATATTCTACTATATTCTAGTATATTATGGTATATTCTAGCATATTCTAATATATTCTAATATATTCTACTATATTCTACTATATTCTGGTATATTCTAGCATATTCTTATATAATCTATTATATTCTAGTATATTCTAGTATATTCTGGTATATTCGAGTGTATTCTAGTATATTCTACTATATTCTACTATATTCTGGTATATTCTGGTATATTCTAGTGTATTCTAGTATATTCTACTATATTCTACTATATTCTGGTATATTCTAGCATATTCTAGTATATTCTACGATATTCTAGTATTTACTAGTATATTCTAGCATATTCTAGTATATTCCAGTATATTCCAGTATATTCCAGTATATTCTAGTATATTCTACTATATTCTAGTGTATTCTGGTATATTCTAGCATATTCTAGTATATTCTAGTATATTCTGGTATATTCTAGTGTATTCTAGTATATTCTACTATATTCTATTATATTCTGGTATATTCTAGTATATTCTAGTATATTCTACTATATTCTTGTATATTCTGGTATATTCTAGCATATTCTTATATAATCTATTATATTCTAGTATATTCTAGTATATTCTGGTATATTCGAGTGTATTCTAGTATATTCTACTGTATTCTGCTATATTCTGGTACATTCCAGCATATTCTAGTATATTCTAGTATATTCTACTATATTCTAGT
Source organism: Sphecodes monilicornis (assembly GCA_913789915.3). Lineage (NCBI taxonomy): Eukaryota > Metazoa > Arthropoda > Insecta > Hymenoptera > Halictidae > Sphecodes > Sphecodes monilicornis. The sequence goes on from CAJYYI030000543.1 coordinate 13,925, forward strand.
ATATTCTGGTATATTCTAGCATATTCTAGTATATTCTAGTATATTCTGGTATATTCTAGTATATTCTAGTATATTCTACTATATTCTACTATATTCTGGTATATTCTAGCATATTCTAGTATATTCCAGTATATTCTAGTATATTCTACTATATTCTAGTATATTCTGGTATATTCTAGCATATTCTTATATAATCTAGTATATTCTAGTATATTCTACTATATTCTACTATATTCTGGTATATTCTAGCATATTCTAGTATATTCTACTATATTCTAGTATATTCTAGTATATTCTAGTACATTCTACAATATTCTAGGAGATTCTGGTATATTCTAGCATGTTCTACTATATTCTAGTATATTCTAGTATATTCTACTATATTCTAGTATATTCTGGTATATTCTAGCATATTCTTATATAATCTAGTATATTCTAGTATATTCTACTATATTCTATTATATTCTGGTATATTCTAGCATATTCTAGTATATTCTACTATATTCTAGTATATTCTAGTATATTCTAGTACATTCTACAATATTCTAGGAGATTCTGGTATATTCTAGCATGTTCTACTATATTCTAGTATATTCTAGTATATTCTACTATATTCTAGTATATTCTGGTATATTCTAGCATATTCTTATATAATCTAGTATATTCTAGCATATTCTTATATAATCTAGTATATTCTAGCATATTCTAGTATATTCCAGTATATTCCAGTATACTCCAGTATATTCTAGTATATTCTACTATATTCTAGTGTATTCTGGTATATTCTAGCATATTCTAGTATATTCTAGTATATTCTGGTATATTCTAGTGTATTCTAGTATATTCTACTGTATTCTGCTATATTCTGGTACATTCCAGCATATTCTAGTATATTCTAGTATATTCTACTATATTCTAGTATATTCTGGTATATTCTTGCATATTCTAGTATATTCTAGTATATTCTGGTATATTCTAGTATATTCTAGTATATTCTACGATATTCTACTATATTCTGGTATATTCTAGCATATTCTAGTATATTCCAGTATATTCTAGTATATTCTACTATATTCTATTATATTCTGGTATATTCTAGCATATTCTAGTATATTCTACTATATTCTAGTATATTCTGGTATATTCTAGCATATTCTTATATAATCTAGTATATTCTAGTATGTTCTAGTATATTCCACTATATTCTATTATATTCTGGTATATTAGAGCATATACTAGTATATTTTGGTATATTCTACTATATTCTAATATAGTCTACTATATTCTACTATATTCTGGTATATTCTAGTATATTCTACTATATTCTATTATATTCTGGTATATTAGAGCATATACTAGTATATTTTGGTATATTCTACTATATTCTAATATATTCTACTACATTCTACTTTATTCTACTATATTCTGGTATATTCTAGCATATTCTAGTATATTCTACTATATTCTAGTATATTATGGTATATTCTAGCATATTCTAATATATTCTAATATATTCTACTATATTCTACTATATTCTGGTATATTCTAGTATATTCTAGTATATTCTGGTATACTATGGTATTTTCTGGCATATTCTTGTATATTTTGGTATATTCTAGTACATTCTACAATATTCTAGGAGATTCTGGTATATTCTAGTATATTCTACTATATTCTACTATATTCTGGTATATTCTAGCATATTCTAGTATATTCTACTATATTCTATTATATTCTGGTATATTAGAGCATATACTAGTATATTTTGGTATATTCTACTATATTCTACTATATTCTGGTATATTCTAGCATATTCTAGTATATTCCAGTATATTCTAGTATATTCTACTATATTCTATTATATTCTGGTATATTCTAGCATATTATAGTATATTCTACTATATTCTAGTATATTATGGTATATTCTAGCATATTCTTATATACTCTAGTATATTCTAGTATATTCTAGTATATTCTACTATATTCTATTACATTCTGGTATATTAGAGCATATACTAGTATATTTTGGTATATTCTACTATATTCTAATATATTCTACTATATTCTACTATATTCTGGTATATTCTAGCATATTCTAGTATATTCTACTATATTCTATTATATTCTGGTATATTAGAGCATATACTAGTATATTTTGGTATATTCTACTGTATTCTAATATATTCTACTACATTCTACTATATTCTACTATATTCTGGTATATTCTAGCATATTCTAGTATATTCTAC
>CAJYYI030000544.1:0-16666 GCA_913789915.3 Sphecodes monilicornis
ATACTAGAATATACTAGAATATGCTAGAATATACTGGAATATACTAGAATATACTAGAATATACCAGAATATACTAGAATATACTAGAATATACTAGAATGTACTAGAATAGACTAGAATATGGTAGAATATACTGGAATATACTAGAGTAGACTAGAATATGCTTCAGTATACTAGAATATACCATAATATACTAAAATATACAAGAACATACTAGAATATACTAGAATACATTAGAATATACTAGAATATACTAGAATAGACTAGAATATGGTAGAATATACTCGAATATACTAGAATATACTAGAATATACTAGAACATACTACAATATACTAGAGTATACCAGAATATGCTAGAATATACTCGAATATACTAGAATATACTAGAATATGGTAGAATAGACTAGAATATGCTAGAATATACTAGAATATACTAGAATATGGTAGAATATACTGGAATATACTAGAATAGACTAGAATATGCTACAGTATACTAGAATATACCATAATATACTAAAATATACAAGAACATACTAGAATATACTAGAATCCACTAGAATATACTAGAATATACTAGAATAGACTAGAATATGCTAGAATATACTCGAATATACTAGAATATACTAGAATATACTAGAACATACTACAATATACTAGAGTATAACAGAATATACTAGAATATAATAGAATAGACTAGAATATGCTAGAATATACTAGAATGTACTTGAATATACTAGAATATACTAGAATATACTAGTATATACTAGAATATACTAGAATATATTAGAATTTACTAGAATATACCAGAATATACTAGAATATACTAGAATATGGTAGAATAGACTAGAATATGCTAGAATATACTAGAATATACTAGAATATACTAGAATATACTGGAATATACTCGAATATACTCGAATATACTAGAATATACTAGAATACACTAGAATATGCCAGAATATGCTAGAATATACCAGAATATACTAGAATATACTAGAATATACTAGAATATACTAGAATATACCAGAATATACTAGAATATACTAGAATATACTAGAATATACTAGAATATACTAGAATGTACTGGAATATACTCGAATATACTAGAACATACTAGAATATACTAGAATATACCTGAATATACTAGAATATACTAATATATACCAGAATATAGCAGAATATACCAGAATATACTAGAATAGACTAGAATATGCTAGAATATACTAGAAAATACTAGAATATAATAGAATATTACAGAATATACTCGAATATACTAGAATATACTAGAATATACTAGAATACACTAGAATATGCTAGAATATGCTAGAATATACCAGATTATACCAGAATATACCAGAATATACTAGAATATACTAGAATATGGTAGAATAGACTAGAATATGCTAGAATATATCAGAATATACTAGAATATACTAGAATATACTGGAATATACTCGAATATACTCGAATATACTAGAATATACTAGAATATACTAGAATAGACTAGAATATGCTAGAATATACTAGAAAATACTAGAATATAATAGAATATACTAGAATATACTAGAATATACTCGAATATACTAGAATATACTCGAATATACTAGAATATACCAGAATATACTAGAATATACTAGAATACACTAGAATATACTAGAATATACTAGAATACACTAGAATATGCTAGAATATACTCGAATATACTAGAATATACTAGAATATACTAAAACATACTACAATATACGAGAATATACCAGAATATACGAGAATATACCAGAATATACCAGGATATACTAGAATATACTAGAATATACCAGAATATACTAGAATATACTGGAATATACTCGAATATACTAGAACATACTAGAATGTACTTGAATATACTAGAATACACTAGAATATGCTAGAATATGCTAGAATATAACAGAATATACTAGCATATCCTAGAATATACCAGAATATACTAGAATATACTAAAATATACCAGAATATACCAGAATATACTAGAATATACTAGAATATACTAGAATATACCAGAATATACTAGTATATACTAGAATATACTAGAATATATTAGAATTTACTAGAATATACCAGAATATACTAGAATATACTAGAATATGGTAGAATACACTAGAATATGCTAGAATATGCTAGAATATACTAGAATACACTAGAATATGCTAGAATATGCTAGAATATACCAGAATATACCAGAATATACTAGCATATGGTAGAATATACCAGAATATAATAGAATATACTAGAATATACTAGAATATACTAGAATATACCAGAATATACTAGAATATACTAGAATATACTAGAATATACTAGAATATACTAGAATGTACTGGAATATACTCGAATATACTAGAATATAATAGAATATACTCGAATATACTAGAATATACCAGAATATACTAGAATATACTAGAATACACTAGAATATACTAGAATATACTAGAATATGGTAGAATAGACTAGAATATGCTAGAATATACTAGAATATACTAGAATATACCTGAATATACTAGAATATACTAATATATACCAGAATATAGCAGAATATACCAGAATATACTAGAATAGACTAGAATATGCTAGAATATACTAGAAAATACTAGAATATAATAGAATATTTCAGAATATACTCGAATATGCTAGAATATACTAGAAAATACTAGAATATAATAGAATATTTCAGAATATACTCGAATATACTAGAATATACTAGAATATACTAGAATACACTAGAATATGCTAGAATATGCTAGAATATACTAGAATACACTAGAATATGCTAGAATATGCTAGAATATACCAGAATATACCAGAATATACTAGAATACACTATTATATGCTAGAATATGCTGGGATATACCAGAATATATTAGAATATACTGGAATATACTCGAATATAATCGAATATACTAGAATATACTAGAATATACTAGAATAGACTAGAATATGCTAGAATATACTAGAAAATACTAGAATATAATAGAATATACTAGAATATACTAGAATATACTCGAATATACTAGAATATACCAGAATATACTAGAATATACTAGAATACACTAGAATATACTAGAATATACTAGAATAGACTAGAATATGCTAGAATATACTCGAATATACTAGAATATACTAGAATATACTAGAACATACTACAATATACTAGAGTATACCAGAATATACTAGAATATAATAGAATAGACTAGAATATGCTAGAATATACTAGAATGTACTTGAATATACTAGAATATACTAGAATATACTAGTATATACTAGAATATACTAGAATATATTAGAATATACTAGTATATACTAGAATATACTAGAATATATTAGAATTTACTAGAATATACCAGAATATACTAGAATATACTAGAATATGGTAGAATAGACTAGAATATGCTAGAATATACTAGAATATACTAGAATATACTAGAATATACTAGAATACACTAGAATACACTAGAATATGCTAGAATATACTAGAATATGGTAGAATAGACTAGAATATGCTAGAATATACTAGAATATACTAGAATATACCTGCATATACTAGAATATACTAATATATACCAGAATATAGCAGAATATACCAGAATATACTAGAATAGCCTAGAATATGCTAGAATATACTAGAAAATACTAGAATATAATAGAATATACCAGAATATACTCGAATATACTAGAATATACTAGAATATACTAGAATACACTAGAATATGCTAGAATATGCTAGAATATTCCAGAATATACCAGAATATACTAGAATATACCAGAATATACTAGAATATTCTGGAACAGACTAGAATATGCTAGAATATACCAGAATATACTAGAATATACTAGAATATACTAGAATATACTAGAATATACCAGAATATACTAGTATATACTAGAATATACTAGAATATATTAGAATTTACTAGAATATACCAGAATATACTAGAATATACCAGAATATACTAGAATATACTAGAATAGACTAGAATATGCTAGAATATACTAGAATGTACTTGAATATACTAGAATATACTAGAATATAATAGAATATACTCGAATATACTAGAATATACCGGAATATACTAGAATATACTAGAATACACTAGAATATACTAGAATATACTAGAATATGGTAGAATAGACTAGAATATGCTAGAATATACTAGAATATACTAGAATATACCTGAATATACTAGAATACACTAATATATACCAGAATATAGCAGAATATACCAGAATATACTAGAATAGACTAGAATATGCTAGAATATACTAGAAAATACTAGAATATAATAGAATATACCAGAATATACTCGAATATACTAGAATATACTAGAATATACTAGAATACACTAGAATATGCTAGAATATGATAGAATATACCAGAATATACCAGTATATACTAGAATATACCATCATATACTAGAATATACTAGAATATACCAGAATATACTAGAATATACCAGAATATACTAGAATATACCAGAATATACTAGAATATACTAGAATATACTAGAATATACTAGAATATACTAGAATGTACTGGAATATACTCGAATATACTAGAACATACTAGAATATACTAGAATATACTACAATATACTAGAGTATACCAGAATATGCTAGAATATACTCGAATATACTAGAATATACTAGAATATGGTAGAATAGACTAGAATATGCTACAGTATACTAGAATATACCATAATATACTAAAATATACAAGAACATACTAGAATATACTAGAATACACTAGAATATACTAGAATATACTAGAATAGACTAGAATATGCTAGAATATACTCGAATATACTAGAATATACTAGAATACACTAGAATACACTAGAATATACTAGAATATACTAGAATATGGTAGAATAGACTAGAATATGCTAGAATATACTAGAATATACTAGAATATACTAGAATATACTGGAATATACTCGAATATACTAGAATATACTAGAATATACTAGAATACACTAGAATACACTAGAATATACTAGAATATACTAGAATATGGTAGAATAGACTAGAATATACTAGAATATACTAGAATATACTAGAATATACTAGAATATACCAGAATATACTAGTATATACTAGAATATACTAGAATATATTAGAATTTACTAGAATATACCAGAATATACTAGAATATACTAGAATATGGTAGAATACACTAGAATATGCTAGAATATGCTAGAATATACTAGAATACACTAGAATATGCTAGAATATGCTAGAATATACCAGAATATACCAGAATATACTAGCATATGCTAGAATATAGCAGAATATAATAGAATATACTAGAATATACTAGAATATACTAGAATATACTAGAATATACCAGAATATACTAGAATATACTAGAATATACTAGAATATACTAGAATATACTAGAATGTACTGGAATATACTCGAATATACTAGAACATACGAGAATATACTAGAATATACCAGAATATACTAGAATATACCAGAATATACTAGAATATACCAGAATATACTAGAATATACTAGAATAGACTAGAATATGCTAGAATATACTAGAATGTACTTGAATATACTAGAATATACTAGAATATAATAGAATATACTCGAATATACTAGAATATACCAGAATATACTAGAATATACTAGAATACACTAGAATATACTAGAATATACTAGAATATGGTAGAATAGACTAGAATATGCTAGAATATACTAGAATATACTAGAATATACCTGAATATACTAGAATACACTAATATATACCAGAATATAGCAGAATATACCAGAATATACTAGAATAGACTAGAATATGCTAGAATATACTAGAAAATACTAGAATATAATAGAATATACCAGAATATACTCGAATATACTAGAATATACTAGAATATACTAGAATACACTAGAATATGCTAGAATATGCTAGAATATACCAGAATATACCAGTATATACTAGAATATACCAGAATATACTAGAATATTCTGGAACAGACTAGAATATGCTAGAATATACCAGGATATACTAGAATATACTAGAATATACTAGAACATACTAGAATATACTAGAATATACTAAAACATACTACAATATACGAGAATATACCAGAATATACCATCATATACTAGAATATACTAGAATATACCAGAATATACTAGAATATACCAGAATATACTAGAATATACCAGAATATACTAGAATATACTAGAATAGACTAGAATATGCTAGAATATACTAGAATGTACTTGAATATACTAGAATATACTAGAATATAATAGAATATACTCGAATATACTAGAATATACCAGAATATACTAGAATATACTAGAATATACTAGAATATACTAGAATATACCAGAATATACTAGTATATACTAGAATATACTAGAATATATTAGAATTTACTAGAATATACCAGAATATACTAGAATATACTAGAATATGGTAGAATACACTAGAATATGCTAGAATATGCTAGAATATACTAGAATACACTAGAATATGCTAGAATATGCTAGAATATACCAGAATATACCAGAATATACTAGCATATGCTAGAATATAGCAGAATATAATAGAATATACTAGAATATACTAGAATATACTAGAATATACTAGAATATACCAGAATATACTAGAATATACTAGAATATACTAGAATATACTAGAATATACTAGAATGTACTGGAATATACTCGAATATACTAGAACATACGAGAATATACTAGAATATACCAGAATATACTAGAATATACCAGAATATACTAGAATATACCAGAATATACTAGAATATACTAGAATAGACTAGAATATGCTAGAATATACTAGAATATACTAGAATATACTAGAATACACTAGAATATACTAGAATATACTAGAATATGGTAGAATAGACTAGAATATGCTAGAATATACTAGAATATACTAGAATATACCTGAATATACTAGAATATACTAATATATACCAGAATATAGCAGAATATACCAGAATATACTAGAATAGACTAGAATATGCTAGAATATACTAGAAAATACTAGAATATAATAGAATATACCAGAATATACTCGAATATACTAGAATATACTAGAATATACTAGAATACACTAGAATATGCTAGAATATGCTAGAATATACCAGAATATACCAGAATATACTAGAATATACCAGAATATACTAGAATATTCTGGAACAGACTAGAATATGCTAGAATATAACAGGATATACTAGAATATACTAGAATATACTAGAACATACTAGAATATACTAGAATATACTAAAACATACTACAATATACGAGAATATACCAGAATATACCATCATATACTAGAATATACTAGAATATACCAGAATATACTAGAATATACCAGAATATACTAGAATATACCAGAATATACTAGAATATACTAGAATAGACTAGAATATGCTAGAATATACTAGAATGTACTTGAATATACTAGAATATACTAGAATATAATAGAATATACTCGAATATACTAGAATATACTAGAATATACTAGAATATACTAGAATACACTAGAATATACTAGAATATACTAGAATATTGTAGAATAGACTAGAATATGCTAGAATATACTAGAATATACTAGAATATACCTGAATATACTAGAATACACTAATATATACCAGAATATAGCAGAATATACCAGAATATACTAGAATAGACTAGAATATGTTAGAATATACTAGAAAATACTAGAATATAATAGAATATACCAGAATATACTCGAATATACTAGAATATACTAGAATATACTAGAATATACTAGAATACACTAGAATATGCTCGAATATGCTAGAATATACCAGAATATACCAGTATATACTAGAATATACCAGAATATACTAGAATATTCTGGAACAGACTAGAATATGCTAGAATATACCAGAATATACTAGAATATACTAGAATAGACTAGAATATGCTAGAATATACTAGAATGTACTTGAATATACTAGAATACACTAGAATACACTAGAATATGCTAGAATATGCTAGAATATAACAGAATATACTAGCATATCCTAGAATATACCAGAATATACTAGAATATACTAAAATATACCAGAATATACCAGAATATACTAGAATATACTAGAATATACTAGAATATACCAGAATATACTAGTATATACTAGAATATACTAGAATATATTAGAATTTACTAGAATATACCAGAATATACTAGAATATACTAGAATATGGTAGAATACACTAGAATATGCTAGAATATGCTAGAATATACTAGAATACACTAGAATATGCTAGAATATGCTAGAATATACCAGAATATACCAGAATATACTAGCATATGCTAGAATATACCAGAATATAATAGAATATACTAGAATATACTAGAATATACTAGAATATACTAGAATATACCAGAATATACTAGAATATACTAGAATATACTAGAATATACTAGAATGTACTGGAATATACTCGAATATACTAGAACATACTAGAATATACTAGAATATACTACAATATACTAGAGTATACCAGAATATGCTAGAATATACTCGAATATACTAGAATATACTAGAATATGGTAGAATAGACTAGAATATGCTAGAATATACTAGAATATACTAGAATATGGAAGAATATACTAGAATATACTAGAATAGACTAGAATATGCTACAGTATACTAGAATATACCATAATATACTAAAATATACAAGAACATACTAGAATATACTAGAATACACTAGAATATACTAGAATATACTAGAATAGACTAGAATATGCTAGAATATTCCAGAATATACCAGAATATACTAGAATATACCAGAATATACTAGAATATTCTGTAACAGACTAGAATATGCTAGAATATACTAGAATGTACTTGAATATACTAGAATATACTAGAATATACTAGAATATACTAGAATATACTCGAATATACTAGAATATACTCGAATATACTAGAATATACCAGAATATGCTAGAATATACTAGAATACACTAGAATATACTAGAATATACTAGAATATGGTAGAATAGACTAGAATATGCTAGAATATACTAGAATATGCTAGAATATACTCGAATATACTAGAATATACTAGAATATACTAGAACATACTACAATATACGAGAATATACCAGAATATACCAGGATATACTAGAATATACTAGAATATACCAGAATATACTAGAATATACTGGAATATACTCGAATATACTAGAACATACTAGAATATACTAGAATAGACCAGAATATGCTAGAATATACCAGAATATACTAGAATATACTAGAATAGACTAGAATATGCTAGAATATACTAGAATGTACTTGAATATACTAGAATACACTAGAATATGCTAGAATATGCTAGAATATACAAGAATATACCAGAATATACTAGCATATGCTAGAATATACCAGAATATACTAGAATATACTAGAATATACTAGAATATACTAGAATATACCAGAATATACTAGAATATACTAGAATATACTAGAATATACTAGAATATACTAGAATGTACTGGAATATACTCGAATATACTAGAACATACTAGAATATAATAGAATATACCAGAATATACTAGAATATACCAGAATATACTAGAATATACCAGAATATACTAGAATATACTAGAATAGACTAGAATATGCTAGAATATACTAGAATGTACTTGAATATACTAGAATATACTAGAATATAATAGAATATACTCGAATATACTAGAATATACCAGAATATGCTAGAATATACTAGAATACACTAGAATATACTAGAATATACTAGAATATGGTAGAATAGACTAGAATATGCTAGAATATACTAGAATATACTAGAATATACCTGAATATACTAGAATATACTAATATATACCAGAATATAGCAGAATATACCAGAATATACTAGAATAGACTAGAATATGCTAGAATATACTAGAAAATACTAGAATATAATAGAATATACCAGAATATACTCGAATATACAAGAATATACTAGAATATACTAGAATAAACTAGAATATGCTAGAATATGCTAGAAAATACCAGAATATACCAGTATATACTAGAATATACCAGAATATACTAGAATATTCTGGAACAGACTAGAATATGCTAGAATATACCAGAATATACTAGAATATACTAGAATATACTAGAATATACTAGAATATACTAGGATATACTAGAATATACCAGAATATACTAGAATATACTAGAATATACTAGAATACACTATTATATGCTAGAATATGCTAGAATATACCAGAATATATTAGAATATACTAGAATAAACTAGAATACACTAGAATATGCTAGAATATACCAGAATGTACGAATATATACTAGAATATACTAGAATATATTAGAATTTACTAGAATATACCAGAATATACTAGAATATACTAGAATATGGTAGAATATCCTGGATTATACTAGAATATACTCGAATATACTAGAATATAACAGAATATACTAGAATATACTAGAATATACTAGAATATACTAGAATATACTAGAATATACTAGAATAGACTAGAATATGGTAGAATATGGTAGAATATACTGGAATATACTAGAGTAGACTAGAATATGCTTCAGTATACTAGAATATACCATAATATACTAAAATATACAAGAACATACTAGAATATACTAGAATACATTAGAATATACTAGAATATACTAGAATAGACTAGAATATGGTAGAATATACTCGAATATACTAGAATATACTAGAATATACTAGAATATGGTAGAATAGACTAGAATATGCTAGAATATACTAGAATATACTAGAATATGGTAGAATATACTGGAATATACTAGAATAGACTAGAATATGCTACAATATACTAGAATATACCATAATATACTAAAATATACAAGAACATACTAGAATATACTAGAATACACTAGAATATACTAGAATATACTAGAATAGACTAGAATATGCTAGAATATACTCGAATATACTAGAATATACTAGAATATACTAGAACATACTACAATATACTAGAGTATACCAGAATATACTAGAATATACTAGAATATACTAGAATATACTAGAATATACTAGAATAGACTAGAATATGGTAGAATATGGTAGAATATACTGGAATATACTAGAGTAGACTAGAATATGCTTCAGTATACTAGAATATACCATAATATACTAAAATATACAAGAACATACTAGAATATACTAGAATACATTAGAATATACTAGAATATACTAGAATAGACTAGAATATGGTAGAATATACTCGAATATACTAGAATATACTAGAATATACTAGAATATGGTAGAATAGACTAGAATATGCTAGAATATACTAGAATATACTAGAATATGGTAGAATATACTGGAATATACTAGAATAGACTAGAATATGCTACAATATACTAGAATATACCATAATATACTAAAATATACAAGAACATACTAGAATATACTAGAATACACTAGAATATACTAGAATATACTAGAATAGACTAGAATATGCTAGAATATACTCGAATATACTAGAATATACTAGAATATACTAGAACATACTACAATATACTAGAGTATACCAGAATATACTAGAATATAATAGAATAGACTAGAATATGCTAGAATATACCAGAATGTACTTGAATATACTAGAATATACTAGAATATACTAGTATATACTAGAATATACTAGAATATATTAGAATTTACTAGAATATACCAGAATATACTAGAATATACTAGAATATGGTAGAATAGACTAGAATATGCTAGAATATACTAGAATATACTAGAATATACTAGAATATACTAGAATATACTGGAATATACTCGAATATACTCGAATATACTAGAATATACTAGAATACACTAGAATATGCCAGAATATGCTAGAATATACTAGAATACACTAGAATATGCTAGAATATGCTAGAATATACCAGAATATACCAGAATATATTAGCATATGCTAGAATATACCAGAATATACTAGAATATACTAGAATATGGTAGAATAGACTAGAAAATGATAGAATATACTAGAATATACTAGATTATACTAGAAAATACTAGAATATAATAGAATATACCAGAATATACTCGAATATACTAGAATATACTAGAATATACTAGAATACACTAGAATATGCTAGAATATGCTAGAATATACCAGAATATACCAGTATATACTAGAATATACCAGAATATACTAGAATATTCTGGAACAGACTAGAATATGCTAGAATATACCAGAATATACTAGAATATACTAGAATATACTAGAATATACTAGGATATACTAGAATATACCAGAATATACTAGAATATACTAGAATATACTAGAATACACTATTATATGCTAGAATATGCTAGAATATACCAGAATATATTAGAATATACTAGAATAAACTAGAATACACTAGAATATGCTAGAATATACCAGAATGTACGAATATATACTAGAATATACTAGAATATATTGGAATTTACTAGAATATACCAGAATATACTAGAATATACTAGAATATGGTAGAATATACTGGATTATACTGGACTATACTCGAATATACCAGAATATACCAGAATATACTAGAATATACTAGAATATACTAGAATATGGTAGCATATACTGGAATATACTAGAATAGACTAGAATATGCTACAGTATACTAGAATATACCATAATATACTAAAATTTACAAGAACATACTAGAATATACTAGAATACACTAGAATATACTAGAATATACTAGAATAGACTAGAATATGCTAGAATATGCTAGAATATACTCGAATATACTAGAATATACTAGAATATCCTAGAACATACTACAATATACTAGAGTATACCAGAATATACAAGAATATACTAGAATATACTAGAATACACTAGAATATACTAGAATATACTAGAATACACTAGAATATGCTAGAATATACTAAAATATACCAGAATATACCAGAATATACTAGAATATACTAGAATATACTAGAATATACTAGAATATACTAGAATATACTAGAATATACTAGAATACACTAGAATATGCTAGAATCTGCTAGAATATAACAGAATATACTATCATATCCTAGAATATACCAGAATATACTAGAATATACTAAAATATACCAGAATATACCAGAATATACTAGCATATACTAGAATATACTAGAATATACCAGAATATACTAGTGTATAATAGAATAGACTAGAATATATTAGAATTTCCTAGAATATACCAGAATATACTAGAACACACTAGAATATGGTAGAATAGACTAGCATATGCTAGAATATACTAGAATATACTAGAATATACTAGAATATACTGGAATACACTCGAATATACTAGAATATACTAGAATATACTTGAATACACTAGAATATGCTAGAATATGCTAGAATATACCAGAATATACCAGAATATTCCAGAGTATACTAGAATATACTACCATATACTCGAATATACTAGAATATACTAGAATATACCAGAATATACTAGAATATACTAGAATATACTAGAATATACTAGAATATGGTAGAATATACTGGATTATACTAGAATATACTCGAATATACTAGAATATACCAGAATATACTAGAATATACTAGAATATACTAGAATATACTAGAATATACTAGAATATACTAGAATACACTAGAATATACTAGAATATACTCGAATATACCAGAATATACTAGGATATACTAGAATATACTAGAATATGGTAGAATATACTGGAATATACTAGAATAGACTAGAATATGCTACAATATACTAGAATATACCATAATATACTAAAATATACAAGAACATACTAGAATATACTAGAATACACTAGAATATACCGGAATATACTCGAATATACTAGAATATACTAGAATATACTAGAATACACTAGAATATGCTAGAATATGCTAGAATATACCAGAATATACCAGAATATACTAGCATATGCTAGAATATACCAGAATATACTAGAATATACTAGAATATACTAGAATACACTAGAATATGCTACAATATACCAGAATATACTAGAATACATTAGAATTTACTAGAATATACCAGAATATATTAGAATATGGTAGAATATACTGGAATATACTAGAACAGACTAGAATAGACTAGAATATGCTAGAATATACTAGAACATACCATAATATACTTGTCTAAACTAAAATATACAAGAACATACTAGAATATACTAGAATACACTAGAATATGCTAGAATATGCTAGAATATACCAGAATATACTAGCATATACTAGAATATACCAGAATATACTAGAATATACTAAAATATACCAGAATATACCAGAATATACTAGAATAGACTAGAATATGATAGAATATACTAGAATATACTAGAATATACTAGAATATACTAGAATATACTAGAATATACTAGAATATTCTAGAATATACCAGAATATACTAGTATATACTAGAATATACTAGAATATATTACAATTTACTAGAATATACCAGAATATACTAGAATATACTAGAATATACTAGAATATACTAGAATACACTATTATATGCTAGAATATGCTAGAATATACCAGAATATATTAGAATATACTAGAATAAACTAGAATACACTAGAATATGCTAGAATATACCAGAATGTACGAATATATACTAGAATATACTAGAATATATTAGAATTTACTAGAATATACCAGAATATACTAGAATATACTAGAATATGGTAGAATATCCTGGATTATACTAGAATATACTCGAATATACTAGAATATACCAGAATATACTAGAATATACTAGAATATACTAGAATATACTAGAATAGACTAGAATATGGTAGAATATACTGGAATATACTAGAGTAGACTAGAATATGCTTCAGTATACTAGAATATACCATAATATACTAAAATATACAAGAACATACTAGAATATACTAGAATACATTAGAATATACTAGAATATACTAGAATAGACTAGAATATGGTAGAATATACTCGAATATACTAGAATATACTAGAATATACTGGAACATACTACAATATACTAGAGTGTACCAGAATATGCTAGAATATACTCGAATATACTAGAATATACTAGAATATGGTAGAATAGACTAGAATATGCTAGAATATACTAGAATATACTAGAATATGGTAGAATATACTGGAATATACTAGAATAGACTAGAATATGCTACAGTATACTAGAATATACCATAATATACTAAAATATACAAGAACATACTAGAATATACTAGAATACACTAGAATATACTAGAATATACTAGAATAGACTAGAATATGCTAGAATATACTCGAATATACTAGAATATACTAGAATATACTAGAACATACTACAATATACTAGAGTATACCAGAATATACTAGAATATAATAGAATAGACTAGAATATGCTAGAATATACTAGAATGTACTTGAATATACTAGAATATACTGGAATATACTCGAATATACTCGAATATACTAGAATATACTAGAATACACTAGAATATGCCAGAATATGCTAGAATATACTAGAATACACTAGAATATGCTAGAATATGCTAGAATATACCAGAATATACCAGAATATATTAGCATATGCTAGAATATACCAGAATATACTAGAATATACTAGAATATACTAGAATATACTAGAATATACCGGAATATACTAGAATATACTAGAATATACTAGAATATACTAGAATATACTAGAATATACTAGAATGTACTGGAATATACTCGAATATTGTAGAACATACTAGAATATACTAGAATATACCAGAATATACTATAATATACCAGAATACACTAGAATATACTAGAATAGACTAGAATATGCTACAATATACTAGAATGTACTTGAATATACTAGAATATACTAGAATATAATAGCATATACTCGAATATACTAGAATATACCAGAATATACTAGAATATACTAGAATACACTAGAATATACTAGAATATACTAGAATATGGTAGAATAGACTAGAATATGCTAGAATATACTAGAATATACTAGAATATAACTGAATATACTAGAATATACTAATATATACCAGAATATATAGCAGAATATACCAGAATATACTAGAATAGACTAGAATATGCTAGAATATACTAGAAAATACTAGAATATAATAGAATATACCAGAATATACTCGAATATACTAGAATACACTAGAATATGCTAGAATATGCTAGAATATACCAGAATATACCAGAATATACTAGAATATACCAGAATATACTAGAATATTCTAGAACAGACTAGAATATGCTAGAATATACCAGAATATACTAGAATATACTAGAATACACTAGAATATACTAGAATATACTAGAATACACTAGAATATGCTAGAATATACTCGAATATACTAGAATATACTAGAATATGGTAGAATAGACTAGAATATGCTAGAATATACTAGAATATACTAGAATATACTAGAATATACTAGTATACACTATTATATGCTAGAATATGCTAGAATATACCAGAATATATTAGAATATACTAGAATAAACTAGAATACACTAGAATATGCTAGAATATACCAGAATGTACGAATATATGCTAGAATATACTAGAATATATTGGAATTTACTAGAATATACCAGAATATACTAGAATATACTAGAATATGG
>CAJYYI030000546.1:5000-7500 GCA_913789915.3 Sphecodes monilicornis
TGCTGGGCTAATTCCTGTTCGCTCGCAGCTACTAAGGAAATCCTTGTTAGTTTCTTTTCCTCCGCTTAGTAATATGCTTAAATTCAGCGGGTAATCTCGCCTACTCTGAGGTCGTCAAACGTGAAAAAAAAATAATTTTTTTTTCTTTCTTGTATTACACCCCGAAAGCGTTAAAACAAAAAAAAAGAGTTCGTCGCTCGAGAGCGTACAGAGGAGCACAAAAAAAAAAAAATGAAAACAAAACTTCTCTCTCGACGAAGCTTCGAAAAGAACACCAATTCGATAATAATATCAAGATTTTGCCTTATGCGCCTCGCCAAACTTCGCGCGTGTGGCGTGTGTCGTCTGTCTCTCTCTGTCTATAAAATTCAATTTCTTCATTTCGTCGTCGAACGGAAACTCTCGCTGGACGATCCTCTCTCGGATCGCGCGGTCTCGCGTACGACAATGAAGAATAAAAGACATTAAGGATAACGACACAACGTTACACACACGCTCGTGTATGGGGCGACCGACAAAAACGGGTCTTTTCTGTTACCTTCGGCCGAGCATGTTTCGGAGAGATATTTGTGTGAATGACAACAACGAAGTTCGAAAGCCACTCCATAGAGGAGTTGTGTATATCGGTAACCCGGTGGGTGTTCTCTCTATTATTTTACACACAGACACACACGGGGGTACAGAAACGCTGCGTCGCGATATTATCCGATCAAACACGAAAATGAAAAAGAGAGAGAAAGAGACACGCGAGAGGTCTTGGAATATCTTGGTCGTCATTCAATTCAAACGAACGTGGCGATGGCGAGAGAAACACAACTCTTGTCGTGGATCGGCGAGGACACGCGACGAGACGGGGAGATATTATTTATCTCCACCCGATACAAGTACGCGTGCGCATCCCGCACAATGCCAACAACATTTTGGCTGTTGTCTCTCTACGTTTGTCCATCGATCGTCAAAGCGTTCGTAGAACGAGAAACCTCATCTCTCTCTCGCGAAGAACTCTCTTCTTCTCTCGTCTCTTTCAAGATCAATTTTGTGTTTGTCGGAAGTCGCTAGCAACGACGACCCTCCGCGTCGACGCGTGTTTTTACTTAGAGGCACATCTCCACGCGCAGGCGTACGTCAATATCTCTCTCCCTGGGGCTTACGTTGTGCGTGCAAACACATATTAATATCTCCTCTCTTTCATTTTGTATTTGTGTCCATTCTCTCTGTAGTCGTCTCTCTGTGTGTCGACTCTTTTTATGTATTGTATAACCTTTCGGATATGAATACGCATCATTTCAGGCGACGTCGGGAGCGCGTATAACGTTCGAGAGCGCGAAACGCTTCTTCCGCGAATGCGAGCCGTTCCACGCGGAGAGAGAGATTTCGATCTGTCGCGCACGGAGCGGTGTTCGCGGGCGGTCGTGTTTATACATGAATAAACACGACTCGCGACGCCGAAAACACTCACGCAAGTCCGTGTGATACACGTCAGATATACCCATCGTCTTCGTCTCCGGAAACAGTACAACGCAATGCGAAATTGGCAATTTTCACACAGAACCGCGTCAAACGCCGACGATACGCCCATCCATCGCTCGTACGTATATATAGCATCTTCTTCGCAACCCGACTCAGAAACGCTCTTTGCGCCCTCCACACAATTTTTCTTATAATATACCAATTGTGTCTCTTGGAGAGGTAAGCGACGGCGGGGACTTAGAAGAGCAACGCAAGCAGTATTTGGTTACGTAAACGACCCTCAGCCAGGCGTGGTCCAGGAATTGTATCCGTGGACCGCAATGTGCGTTCGAAATGTCGATGTTCATGTGTCCTGCAGTTCACACGTTGACGCGCAATTAGCTGCGTTCTTCATCGACCCACGAGCCAAGTGATCCACCGTTCAGGGTAATCGTATATAATTTGATTGATCATCAATCGTATATATGTGTATGTCTCTTGTTCTGCGGTTCGTAAGAACGCCGATACCTGAAAACTCCAACCAGCGCGCGACGGAGATTCCGGCGTCGTTTTTTTTTTAAAAAAAAAAAAAAACGACACGAACGTCCCGTTAAGACGGAAACCGTCAGAGTACGGTCGAGAGAGAGCACAACGCTCGTCTCGCGTATCTGACGGCCGGGCGAATAGTACATTGAAAAGCCTTAAAATGGAAAACACAGAGAGGGGAAATCTGAAAACGACGGGGTCTTTTCGTAGAGACAACCCGATACATGGATCCAGACGATTCCTCCTCTCCATACACACACTCTCTCCTCTTTTTTGTCGAGAACGATTTCGATAAGTTAGGTCTGGGTTAGATGAGGGGAGAGGGGACTCACGGCCGGCTCTGGCCGTGCGCGGTCGTTCGTCCCAATACTCGTGACCGCGGTACGCGGCAGAGACGGGTGTCGGACTCGCGACGCACGGCTTTAAAAGCGAGCTTCACAGCCGGTCCTCCTACTCCTCCTCCTCCTCCTCCTCCTACTACTTTCGAAATAAAGTTTCTCAAGAG
>CAJYYI030000546.1:12500-18955 GCA_913789915.3 Sphecodes monilicornis
AGTCCTCACGGTCAAGAGTAAACTTTTTTAATAATGTTCTTAAACGATTTTTAATGTTAGATCATTGTAACAATTAGTGTTTTAACAACAAATATCGTAATAAAAATTCGTTCTGAAGCATATTAACAAAAATAATTGCAAATAATGGGCGAGCGTACTACTCGGAGCGGCGCGCTCCGAAAATTCTCTAAGTCCTCACGGTCAAGAGTAAACTTTTTTAATAATGTTCTTAAACGATTTTTAATGTTAGATCATTGTAACAATTAGTGTTTTAACAACAAATATCGTAATAAAAATTCGTTCTGAAGCATATTAACAAAAATAATTGCAAATAATGGGCGAGCGTACTACTCGGAGCGGCGCGCTCCGAAAATTCTCCAAGTCCTCACGGTCAAGAGTAAACTTTTTTAATAATGTTCTTAAACGATTTTTAATGTTAGATCATTGTAACAATTAGTGTTTTAACAACAAATATCGTAATAAAAATTCGTTCTGAAGCATATTAACAAAAATAATTGCAAATAATGGGCGAGCGTACTACTCGGAGCGGCGCGCTCCGAAAATTCTCCAAGTCCTCACGGTCAAGAGTAAACTTTTTTAATAATGTTCTTAAACGATTTTTAATGTTAGATCATTGTAACAATTAGTGTTTTAACAACAAATATCGTAATAAAAATTCGTTCTGAAGCATATTAACAAAAATAATTGCAAATAATGGGCGAGCGTACTACTCGGAGCGGCGCGCTCCGAAAATTTTCCAAGTCCCGCGGCACGTTCACCGCGAAAAAAGGCGTTCTCAAATTCAACAAATTTTCACATTACTAGATTATTCTACATAAAATACACAACTTTTCATTATATATCACGGTACTCCGAAAATTTTTTAGCTCTCACGGTCAAGAGTAAACTTTTTTAATAATGTTCTTAAACGATTTTTAATGTTAGATCATTGTAACAATTGGCGTTTTAACAACAAATATCGTATTAAAAATTCGTTCTGAAGCATATTAACAAAAATAATTGCAAATAATGGCCGAGCGTACTACTCGGAGCGGTGCGCTCCGAAAATTTTCTAAGTCCCGCGGCACATTCATCGACGTATGAAACTCTTTCAAAATTTATTTTTCACGAATTTCAACAATATCAATCGATTAAACGGTGCGTTTTAAGACACATATTGAAAATGCAGACTGCTCCGATGCGTACTTTCGGAGTAATAATTTTTGAAACGGAGCAGCGATCGTTCTCGCGGCGTGCTCCGAAAATTTTCTAAGTCCCAGCGGCACATTCACCGACGTATGAAACTCTTTCAAAATTTATTTTTCACGAATTTCAGCAATATCAATCGATTAAACGGTGCGTTTTAAGACACATATTGAAAATGCAGACTGCTCCGATGCGTACTTTCGGAGTAATAATTTTTGAAACGGAGCAGCGATCGTTCTCGCGGCGTGCTCCGAAAATTTTCTAAGTCCCAGCGGCACATTCACCGACGTATGAAACTCTTTCAAAATTTATTTTTCACGAATTTCAGCAATATCAATCGATTAAACGGTGCGTTTTAAGACACATATTGAAAATGCAGACTGCTCCGATGCGTACTTTCGGAGTAATAATTTTTGAAACGGAGCAGCGATCGTTCTCGCGGCGTGCTCCGAAAATTTTCTAAGTCCCAGCGACACATTCACCGACGTATGAAACTCTTTCAAAATTTATTTTTCACGAATTTCAACAATATCAATCGATTAAACGGTGCGTTTTAAGACACATATTGAAAATGCAGACTGCTCCGATGCGTACTTTCGGAGTAATAATTTTTGAAACGGAGCAGCGATCGTTCTCGCGGCGTGCTCCGAAAATTTTCTAAGTCCCAGCGGCACATTCACCGACGTATGAAACTCTTTCAAAATTTATTTTTCACGAATTTCAGCAATATCAATCGATTAAACGGTGCGTTTTAAGACACATATTGAAAATGCAGACTGCTCCGATGCGTACTTTCGGAGTAATAATTTTTGAAACGGAGCAGCGATCGTTCTCGCGGCGTGCTCCGAAAATTTTCTAAGTCCCAGCGGCACATTCACCGACGTATGAAACTCTTTCAAAATTTATTTTTCACGAATTTCAGCAATATCAATCGATTAAACGGTGCGTTTTAAGACACATATTGAAAATGCAGACTGCTCCGATGCGTACTTTCGGAGTAATAATTTTTGAAACGGAGCAGTCATCGTTCGGCAAGACAAGTTCCCAGCGGCGTATTGCTTTCGTACCAACCTCCGATTTGCACGACAAGTTGCCAGCGGCGTATTGCTTTCGTACCAACCTCCGAATTGCACGACAAGTTCCCAGCGGCGTATTGCTTGAGTAGTAACCTCCGATCTGCACGACAAGTTGCCAGCGGCGTATTGCTTTCGTACCAACCTCCGATTTGCACGACAAGTTGCCAGCGGCGTATTGCTTTCGTACCAACCTCCGAATTGCACGACAAGTTACCAGCGGCGTATTGCTTTCGTACCAACCTCCGAATTGCACGACAAGTTACCAGCGGCGTATTGCTTCGGTACCAACCTCCGAATTGCACGACAAGTTGCCAGCGGCGTATTGCTTTCGTACCAACCTACGAATTGCACGACAAGTTGCCAGCGGCGTATTGCTTCGGTACCAACCTCCGAATTGCACGACAAGTTCCCAGCGGCGTATTGCTTGAGTAGTAACCTCCGATCTGCACGACAAGTTGCCAGCGGCGTATTGCTTTCGTACCAACCTACGATTTGCACGACAAGTTGCCAGCGGCGTATTGCTTTCGTACCAACCTCCGATTTGCACGACAAGTTGCCAGCGGCGTATTGCTTTCGTACCAACCTCCGAATTGCACGACAAGTTACCAGCGGCGTATTGCTTTCGTACCAACCTACGATTTGCACGACAAGTTGCCAGCGGCGTATTGCTTTCGTACCAACCTCCGAATTGCACGACAAGTTACCAGCGGCGTATTGCTTCAGTACCAACCTCCGAATTGCACGACAAGTTCCCAGCGGCGTATTGCTTCAGTACCAACCTACGATTTGCACGACAAGTTGCCAGCGGCGTATTGCTTTCGTACCAACCTCCGATTTGCACGACAAGTTCCCAGCGGCGTATTGCTTTCGTACCAACCTCCGAATTGCACGACAAGTTACCAGCGGCGTATTGCTTCGGTACCAACCTCCGAATTGCACGACAAGTTGCCAGCGGCGTATTGCTTTCGTACCAACCTCCGAATTGCACGACAAGTTGCCAGCGGCGTATTGCTTCGGTACCAACCTCCGAATTGCACGACAAGTTCCCAGCGGCGTATTGCTTGAGTAGTAACCTCCGATCTGCACGACAAGTTGCCAGCGGCGTATTGCTTTCGTACCAACCTACGATTTGCACGACAAGTTGCCAGCGGCGTATTGCTTTCGTACCAACCTCCGATTTGCACGACAAGTTGCCAGCGGCGTATTGCTTTCGTACCAACCTCCGAATTGCACGACAAGTTACCAGCGGCGTATTGCTTTCGTACCAACCTACGATTTGCACGACAAGTTCCCAGCGGCGTATTGCTTCAGTACCAACCTCCGAATTGCACGACAAGTTCCCAGCGGCGTATTGCTTCAGTACCAACCTCCGATTTGCACGACAAGTTGCCAGCGGCGTATTGCTTTCGTACCAACCTCCGATTTGCACGACAAGTTCCCAGCGGCGTATTGCTTTCGTACCAACCTCCGAATTGCACGACAAGTTACCAGCGGCGTATTGCTTCGGTACCAACCTCCGAATTGCACGACAAGTTGCCAGCGGCGTATTGCTTTCGTACCAACCTCCGAATTGCACGACAAGTTGCCAGCGGCGTATTGCTTCGGTACCAACCTCCGAATTGCACGACAAGTTCCCAGCGGCGTATTGCTTGAGTAGTAACCTCCGATCTGCACGACAAGTTGCCAGCGGCGTATTGCTTTCGTACCAACCTACGATTTGCACGACAAGTTGCCAGCGGCGTATTGCTTTCGTACCAACCTCCGATTTGCACGACAAGTTGCCAGCGGCGTATTGCTTTCGTACCAACCTCCGAATTGCACGACAAGTTACCAGCGGCGTATTGCTTTCGTACCAACCTACGATTTGCACGACAAGTTCCCAGCGGCGTATTGCTTCAGTACCAACCTCCGAATTGCACGACAAGTTCCCAGCGGCGTATTGCTTCAGTACCAACCTACGATTTGCACGACAAGTTGCCAGCGGCGTATTGCTTTCGTACCAACCTACGATTTGCACGACAAGTTGCCAGCGGCGTATTGCTTCGGTACCAACCTCCGAATTGCACGACAAGTTGCCAGCGGCGTATTGCTTCGGGTACCAACCTTCGAATTGCACGACAAGTTCCCAGCGGCGTATTGCTTGAGTAGTAACCTCCGATCTGCAAGACAAGTTGCCAGCGGCGTATTGCTTTGGTTATCGTACGAAAGGAGAAATAATTTTTTCTAAGTGCCAGCGGCGTATTGCTTTGATATATCGTACGAAAGGAGAAATAATTTTTTCTAAGTGCCAGCGGCGTATTGCTTTGGTTATCGTACGAAAGGAGAAATAATTTTTTTCTAAGTGCCAGCGGCGTATTGCTTTGATTATCGTACGAAAGGAGAAATAATTTTTTCTAAGTGCCAGCGGCGTATTGCTTTGGTTATCGTACGAAAGGAGAAATAATTTTTTCTAAGTGCCAGCGGCGTATTGCTTTGGTTATCGTACGAAAGGAGAAATAATTTTTTCTAAGTGCCAGCGGCGTATTGCTTTGGTTATCGTACGAAAGGAGAAATAATTTTTTCTAAGTGCCAGCGGCGTATTGCTTTGATTATCGTACGAAAGGAGAAATAATTTTTTCTAAGTGCCAGCGGCGTATTGCTTTGGTTATCGTACGAAAGGAGAAATAATTTTTTCTAAGTGCCAGCGGCGTATTGCTTTGATTATCGTACGAAAGGAGAAATAATTTTTTCTAAGTGCCAGCGGCGTATTGCTTTGGTTTATCGTACGAAAGGAGAAAATAATTTTTTCTAAGTGCCAGCGGCGTATTGCTTTTGGTTATCGTACGAAAGGAGAAATAATTTTTTCTAAGTGCCAGCGGCGTATTGCTTTGGTTATCGTACGAAAGGAGAAAATAATTTTTTTCTAAGTGCCAGCGGCGTATTGCTTTTGATTATCGTACGAAAGGAGAAATAATTTTTTTCTAAGTGCCAGCGGCGTATTGCTTTGGTTATCGTACGAAAGGAGAAATAATTTTTTCTAAGTGCCAGCGGCGTATTGCTTTGGTTATCGTACGAAAGGAGAAATAATTTTTTCTAAGTGCCAGCGGCGTATTGCTTTGGTTATCGTACGAAAGGAGAAAAAAATTTTTTCTAAGTGCCAGCGGCGTATTGCTTTGATTATCGTACGAAAGGAGAAATAATTTTTTCTAAGTGCCAGCGGCGTATTGCTTTGGTTATCGTACGAAAGGAGAGAAATAATTTTTCTAAGTTGCCAGCGGCGTATTGCTTTGATTATCGTACGAAAGGAGAAAATAATTTTTTCTAAGTGCCAGCGGCGTATTGCTTTGGTTATCGTACGAAAGGAGAAATAATTTTTTCTAAGTGCCAGCGGCGTATTGCTTTGGTTATCGTACGAAAGGAGAATAATTTTTTCTAAGTGCCAGCGGCGTATTGCTTTGGTTATCGTACGAAAGGAGAATAATATTTTTTCTAAGTGCCAGCGGCGTATTGCTTTGGTTATCGTACGAAAGGAGAAAATAATTTTTTCTAAGTGCCAGCGGCGTATTGCTTTGGTTATCGTACGAAAGGAGAAATAATTTTTTCTAAGTGCCAGCGGCGTATTGCTTTGATTATCGTACGAAAGGAGAAATAATTTTTTCTAAGTGCCAGCGGCGTATTGCTTTGGTTATCGTACGAAAGGAAAGAAATAATTTTTTCTAAGTGCCAGCGGCGTATTGCTTTTGGTTATCGTACGAAAGGAGAAATAATTTTTTCTAAGTGCCAGCGGCGTATTGCTTTGGTTATCGTACGAAAGGAGAAATAATTTTTTCTAAGTGCCAGCGGCGTATTGCTTTGGTTATCGTACGAAAGGAGAAATAATTTTTTTCTAAGTGCCAGCGGCGTATTGCTTTGGTTATCGTACGAAAGGAGAAATAATTTTTTCTAAGTGCCAGCGGCGTATTGCTTTGGTTATCGTACGAAAGGAGAAATAATTTTTTCTAAGTGCCAGCGGCGTATTGCTTTGGTTATCGTACGAAAGGAGAAATAATTTTTTCTAAGTGCCAGCGGGCGTATTGCTTTGGTTATCGTACGAAAGGAGAAATAATTTTTTCTAAGTGCCAGCGGCGTATTGCTTTGGTTATCGTACGAAAGGAGAAATAATTTTTTCTAAGTGCCAGCGGCGTATTGCTTTGT
>CAJYYI030000547.1:0-12406 GCA_913789915.3 Sphecodes monilicornis
ATTCAAGTATATTCTAGTATATTCTAGTATATTCTGGTGTATTCTAGTATATTCAAGTATATTCTAGTATATTATGGTATATTCTGGTATATTCTAGTATATTCTAGTATAATCTGCTATATTCTAGTATATTCTAGTATAATCTGCTATATTCTAGTATATTCTCGTATATTCTAGTATATTCTGGTGTATTCTAGTATATTCAAGTATATTCTAGTATATTATGGTATATTCTTGTATATTCTAGTATATTCTATTATATTCTAGTATATTCTAGTATAATCTGCTATATTCTAGTATATTCTAGTATATTCTAGTACATTCTGGTATATTCTAGTATATTATAGTATAATCTAGTATATTCTGGAATATTCTCGTATATTGTAGTATATTCTAGTATATTCGTGTATATTCTAGCATATTATGGTATATTCCAGTATATTCTAGTATATTCCAGTATATTCCAGTATATTCAAGTATATTCTAGTATATTCTAGTATATTCTGGTGTATTCTAGTATATTCAACTATATTCTAGTATATTCTAGTATATTCTAGTATATTCTGGTATATTCTATTATATTCTAGTATATTCTAGTATAATCTGCTATATTCTAGTATATTCTGGTATATTCTAGTATATTCTAGTATATTCCAGTATATTCCAGTATATTCAAGTATATTCTAGTATATTCTAGTATATTCTGGTGTATTCTAGTATATTCAAGTATATTCTAGTATATTATGGTATATTCTGGTATATTCTAGTATATTCTATTATATTCTAGTATATTCCAGTATATTCCAGTATATTCAAGTATATTCTAGTATATTCTAGTATATTCTGGTGTATTCTAGTATATTCAAGTATATTCTAGTATATTATGGTATATTCTGGTATATTCTAGTATATTCTAGTATAATCTGCTATATTCTAGTATATTCTAGTATAATCTGCTATATTCTAGTATATTCTCGTATATTCTAGTATATTCTGGTGTATTCTAGTATATTCAAGTATATTCTAGTATATTATGGTATATTCTTGTATATTCTAGTATATTCTATTATATTCTAGTATATTCTAGTATAATCTGCTATATTCTAGTATATTCTAGTATATTCTAGTACATTCTGGTATATTCTAGTATATTATAGTATAATCTAGTATATTCTGGAATATTCTCGTATATTGTAGTATATTCTAGTATATTCGTGTATATTCTAGGATATTATGGTATATTCCAGTATATTCTAGTATATTCCAGTATATTCCAGTATATTCAAGTATATTCTAGTATATTCTAGTATATTCTGGTGTATTCTAGTATATTCAACTATATTCTAGTATATTCTAGTATATTCTAGTATATTCTGGTATATTCTATTATATTCTAGTATATTCTAGTATAATCTGCTATATTCTAGTATATTCTAGTATATTCTAGTACATTCTGGTATATTCTAGTATATTATAGTATATTCTAGTATATTATAGTATATTCTCGTAAATTCTAGTATATTCTGGTATATTCTAGTATATCCTAGTATATTCTAGTATATTCTAGTAAATTATGGTATATTCTAGGAAATTATTGGTATATTCTAGTATATTCTGGTATATTCTAGTATATTCTAGGATATTATGGTATATTCTATTATATTCAAGTACATTCTAGTATATTATGGTATATTCCGGTATATTCTAGTATATTCCGGTATATCCTAGTATATTCTAGTATATTCTAGTATATTCTAGGATATTATGGTATATTCTATTATATTCAAGTATATTCTAGTATATTATGGTATATTCTGGTATATTCTAGTGTGTTCTCGTATATTCTAGTATATTCTGGTATATTCTGGTATATTCTGGTATATCCTAGTATATTCTAGTATATTCTAGTATATTCTAGTATATTACGGTAGATTCTAGTATATTCTAGTATATTCTGGTATATTCTAGTATATTCTAGTATATTCTGGTATATTCTAGTATATTCTAGTATATTCTAGTATATTATAGTAATATTCTCGTAAATTCTAGTATATTCTAGTAAATTATGGTATGTTCTAGTAAATTATTTGTATATTTTAGTATATTCTGGTATATTCTAGTATATTCTAGGATATTATGGTATATTCTATTATATTCAAGTATATTCTAGTATATTCTAGGATATTATGGTATATTCTATTATATTCAAGTATACTCTAGTATATTATGGTATATTCTAGTATATTCTGGTATATTCTAGTATATTCTAGTATATTCCAGTATATTCCAGTATATTCAAGTATATTCTAGTATATTCTAGTATATTCTGGTGTATTCTAGTATATTCAAGTATATTCTAGTATATTATGGTATATTCTGGTATATTCTAGTATATTCTATTATATTCTAGTATATTCTAGTATAATCTGCTATATTCTAGTATATTCTCGTATATTCTAGTATATTCTGGTGTATTCTAGTATATTCAAGTATATTCTAGTATATTATGGTATATTCTTGTATATTCTAGTATATTCTATTATATTCTAGTATATTATGGTATATTCTAGTATATTCTAGTATATTCTAGTACATTCTGGTATATTCTAGTATATTATAGTATAATCTAGTATATTCTGGAATATTCTCGTATATTGTAGTATATTCTAGTATATTCTAGTATATTCTAGGATATTATGGTATATTCTATTATATTCAAGTATATTCTAGTATATTATGGTATATTCTGGTATATTCTAGTATATTCTAGTATATTCTGGTATATTCTGGTATATTCTGGTATATCCTAGTATATTCTAGTATATTCTAGTATATTCTAGTATATTACGGTAGATTCTAGTATATTCTAGTATATTCTGGTATATTCTAGTATATTCTAGTATATTCTGGTATATTCTAGTATATTCTAGTATATTCTAGTATATTATAGTATATTCTAGTATATTCTAGTATATTCTAGTAAATTATGGTATGTTCTAGTAAATTATTTGTATATTTTAGTATATTCTGGTATATTCTAGTATATTCTAGGATATTATGGTATATTCTATTATATTCAAGTATATTCTAGTATATTCTAGGATATTATGGTATATTCTATTATATTCAAGTATATTCTAGTATATTATGGTATATTCTGGTATTTTCTAGTATATTCTAGTATATTCTGGTATATTCTGGTATATTCTGGTATATCCTAGTATATTCTAGTATATTCTAGTATATTCTAGTATATTACGGTAGATTCTAGTATATTCTAGTATATTCTGGTATATTCTAGTATATTCTAGTATATTCTGGTATATTCTAGTATATTCTAGTATATTCTAGTATATTATAGTATATTCTCGTAAATTCTAGTATATTCTAGTAAATTATGGTATGTTCTAGTAAATTATTTGTATATTTTAGTATATTCTGGTATATTCTAGTATATTCTAGGATATTATGGTATATTCTATTATATTCAAGTATATTCTAGTATATTCTAGGATATTATGGTATATTCTATTATATTCAAGTATACTCTAGTATATTATGGTATATTCTAGTATATTCTGGTATATTCTAGTATATTCTAGTATATTCCAGTATATTCCAGTATATTCAAGTATATTCTAGTATATTCTAGTATATTCTGGTGTATTCTAGTATATTCAAGTATATTCTAGTATATTATGGTATATTCTGGTATATTCTAGTATATTCTATTATATTCTAGTATATTCTAGTATAATCTGCTATATTCTAGTATATTCTAGTATAATCTGCTATATTCTAGTATATTCTCGTATATTCTAGTATATTCTGGTGTATTCTAGTATATTCAAGTATATTCTAGTATATTATGGTATATTCTTGTATATTCTAGTATATTCTATTATATTCTAGTATATTCTAGTATAATCTGCTATATTCTAGTATATTCTAGTATATTCTAGTACATTCTGGTATATTCTAGTATATTATAGTATAATCTAGTATATTCTGGAATATTCTCGTATATTGTAGTATATTCTAGTATATTCTAGTATATTCTAGGATATTATGGTATATTCTATTATATTCAAGTATATTCTAGTATATTATGGTATATTCTGGTATATTCTAGTGTGTTCTCGTATATTCTAGTATATTCTGGTATATTCTGGTATATTCTGGTATATCCTAGTATATTCTAGTATATTCTAGTATATTCTAGTATATTACGGTAGATTCTAGTATATTCTAGTATATTCTGGTATATTCTAGTATATTCTAGTATATTCTGGTATATTCTAGTATATTCTAGTATATTCTAGTATATTATAGTATATTCTCGTAAATTCTAGTATATTCTAGTAAATTATGGTATGTTCTAGTAAATTATTTGTATATTTTAGTATATTCTGGTATATTCTAGTATATTCTAGGATATTATGGTATATTCTATTATATTCAAGTACATTCTAGTATATTATGGTATATTCTGGTATATTCTAGTATATTCCGGTATATCCTAGTATATTCTAGTATATTCTAGTATATTCTAGGATATTATGGTATATTCTATTATATTCAAGTATATTCTAGTATATTATGGTATATTCTGGTATATTCTAGTGTGTTCTCGTATATTCTAGTATATTCTGGTATATTCTGGTATATTCTGGTATATCCTAGTATATTCTAGTATATTCTAGTATATTCTAGTATATTACGGTAGATTCTAGTATATTCTAGTATATTCTGGTATATTCTAGTATATTCTAGTATATTCTGGTATATTCTAGTATATTCTAGTATATTCTAGTATATTATAGTATATTCTCGTAAATTCTAGTATATTCTAGTAAATTATGGTATGTTCTAGTAAATTATTGGTATATTTTAGTATATTCTGGTATATTCTAGTATATTCTAGGATATTATGGTATATTCTATTATATTCAAGTATATTCTAGTATATTCTAGGATATTATGGTATATTCTATTATATTCAAGTATACTCTAGTATATTATGGTATATTCTAGTATATTCTGGTATATTCTAGTATATTCTAGTATATTCCAGTATATTCCAGTATATTCAAGTATATTCTAGTATATTCTAGTATATTCTGGTGTATTCTAGTATATTCAAGTATATTCTAGTATATTCTAGTATATTATGGTATATTCTGGTATATTCTAGTATATTCTATTATATTCTAGTATATTCTAGTATAATCTGCTATATTCTAGTATATTCTAGTATAATCTGCTATATTCTAGTATATTCTCGTATATTCTAGTATATTCTGGTGTATTCTAGTATATTCAAGTATATTCTAGTATATTATGGTATATTCTTGTATATTCTAGTATATTCTATTATATTCTAGTATATTCTAGTATAATCTGCTATATTCTAGTATATTCTAGTATATTCTAGTACATTCTGGTATATTCTAGTATATTATAGTATAATCTAGTATATTCTGGAATATTCTCGTATATTGTAGTATATTCTAGTATATTCGAGTATATTCTAGGATATTATGGTATATTCCAGTATATTCTAGTATATTCCAGTATATTCCAGTATATTCAAGTATATTCTAGTATATTCTAGTATATTCTGGTGTATTCTAGTATATTCAACTATATTCTAGTATATTCTAGTATATTCTAGTATATTCTGGTATATTCTATTATATTCTAGTATGTTCTAGTATAATCTGCTATATTCTAGTATATTCTAGTATATTCTAGTACATTCTGGTATATTCTAGTATATTATAGTATAATCTAGTATATTCTGGAATATTCTCGTATATTGTAGTATATTCTAGAATATTCGAGTATATTCTAGTATATTCTAGTATATTCTAGTATATTCTGGTATATTCTAGTATATTCCGGTTTATCAGAGTATATTCCGGTTTATCAGAGTATATTCTAGTATATTCTAGTATATTCGAGGATATTAATGTATATTCCAGTATATTCAGGTATATCCTAGTATATTCTAGTATACTATGGTATATTCTGGTATATTCTAGTATATTCTCGTATATTCTAGTATATTCTAGTATAATCTGCTATATTCTAGTATATTCTAGTATATTCTGGTATATGCTAGTATATTCTAGTATATTCTAGTATATTCTAGTATATTCTAGTATATTCTAGTATACTATGGTATATTCTAGTATATTCTAGTATATTCTGGTATATTCTAGTATATTCTAGTATACTATGGTATATTCTAGTGTATTCTGGTATATTCTATTATATTCTGGTATATTATGGTATATTCTAGTATATTCTGGTATATTCTAGTATATTCTAGTATACTCTAGTATACTATGGTATATTCTAGTATATTCTGGTATATTACGGTATATTCTGTTATATTCTGGTATATCCTAGTATAT
The DNA here is from genome assembly GCA_913789915.3 of Sphecodes monilicornis. Lineage (NCBI taxonomy): Eukaryota > Metazoa > Arthropoda > Insecta > Hymenoptera > Halictidae > Sphecodes > Sphecodes monilicornis. The sequence goes on from CAJYYI030000547.1 coordinate 6,420, forward strand.
TCTAGTATAGTCTAGTATATTATGGTATATTTTGGTATATTCTAGTATATTCTAGTATATTCTAGTATATTATAGTATATTCTCGTAAATTCTAGTATATTCTGGTATATTCTAGTATATTCTAGTATATTCTAGTATATTCTAGTAAATTATGGTATATTCTAGTAAATTATTGGTATATTCTAGTATATTCTGGTATATTCTAGTATATTCTAGGATATTATGGTATATTCCATTATATTCAAGTATATTCTAGTATATTATGGTATATTCTGGTATATTCTAGTATATTCAGGTATATCCTAGTATATTCTAGTATATTCTAGTATATTCTAGGATATTATGGTATATTCTAGTATATTATTGTATATTCTAGTATATTCAAGTATATTCTCGCATATTCTGGTATATTCTAGTATATTCTAGTATATTCAAGTATATTCTAGCATATTCTAGTATATTCTAGTATACTATGGTATATTCTAGTATTTTCTGGTATATTCTATTATATTCTGGTATATTATGGTATATTCTAGTATATTCTGGTATATTCTAGTATATTCTAGTATACTCTAGTATACTATGGTATATTCTAGTATATTCTTGTATATTACGGTATATTCTGTTATATTCTGGTATATCCTAGTATATTCTAGTATAGTCTAGTATATTATGGTATATTTTGGTATATTCTAGTATATTCTAGTATATTCTGGTATATTCTAGTATATTCTAGTATATTCTAGTATATTATAGTATATTCTCGTAAATTCTAGTATATTCTGGTATATCCTAGTATATTCTAGTATATTCTAGTAAATTATGGTATATTCTAGGAAATTATTGGTATATTCTAGTATATTCTGGTATATTCTAGTATATTCTAGGATATTATGGTATATTCTATTATATTCAAGTACATTCTAGTATATTATGGTATATTCTGGTATATTCTAGTATATTCCGGTATATCCTAGTATATTCTAGTATATTCTAGTATATTCTAGGATATTATGGTATATTCTATTATATTCAAGTATATTCTAGTATATTATGGTATATTCTGGTATATTCTAGTGTGTTCTCGTATATCCTAGTATATTCTAGTATAGTCTAGTATATTATGGTATATTCTAGTATATTCTGGTATATTCTAGTATATTCTAGTATATTCTAGTATATTATAGTATATTCTCGTATATTATAGTATATTCTGGTATATCCTAGTATATTCTATTATATTCTAGTATATTCTAGGATATTATGGTATATTCTAGTATATTATTGTATATTCTAGTATATTCAAGTATATTCTAGCATATTCTGGTATATTCTAGTATATTCTAGTATATTCAAGTATATTCTAGCATATTCTGGTATATTCTAGTATATTCTAGTATATTCTAGTATATTCTGGTATATTCTGGTATATTCTGGTATATCCTAGTATATTCTAGTATATTCTAGTATATTACGGTAGATTCTAGTATATTCTAGTATATTCTGGTATATTCTAGTATATTCTAGTATATTCTGGTATATTCTAGTATATTCTAGTATATTCTAGTATATTATAGTATATTCTCGTAAATTCTAGTATATTCTAGTAAATTATGGTATGTTCTAGTAAATTATTGGTATATTTTAGTATATTCTGGTATATTCTAGTATATTCTAGGATATTATGGTATATTCTATTATATTCAAGTATATTCTAGTATATTCTAGGATATTATGGTATATTCTATTATATTCAAGTATACTCTAGTATATTATGGTATATTCTAGTATATTCTGGTATATTCTAGTATATTCTAGTATATTCCAGTATATTCCAGTATATTCAAGTATATTCTAGTAGATTCTAGTATATTCTGGTGTATTCTAGTATATTCAAGTATATTCTAGTATATTATGGTATATTCTGGTATATTCTAGTATATTCTATTATATTCTAGTATATTCTAGTATAATCTGCTATATTCTAGTATATTCTAGTATAATCTGCTATATTCTAGTATATTCTCGTATATTCTAGTATATTCTGGTGTATTCTAGTATATTCAAGTATATTGTAGTATATTATGGTATATTCTTGTATATTCTAGTATATTCTATTATATTCTAGTATATTCTAGTATAATCTGCTATATTCTAGTATATTCTAGTATATTCTAGTACATTCTGGTATATTCTAGTATATTATAGTATAATCTAGTATATTCTGGAATATTCTCGTATATTGTAGTATATTCTAGTATATTCGAGTATATTCTAGTATATTCTAGTATATTCTAGTATATTCTGGTATATTCTAGTATATTCCGGTTTATCATAGTATATTCTAGTATATTCTAGTATATTCTAGTATATTCTAGGATATTATGGTATATTCTATTATATTCAAGTATATTCTAGTATATTATGGTATATTCTGGTATATTCTAGTATGTTCTCGTATATCCTAGTATATTCTAGTATAGTCTAGTATATTATGGTATATTCTAGTATATTCTGGTATATTCTAGTATATTCTAGTATATTCTAGTATATTATAGTATATTCTCGTATATTATAGTATATTCTGGTATATCCTAGTATATTCTATTATATTCTATTATATTCTAGTATATTCTAGGATATTATGGTATATTCTAGTATATTATTGTATATTCTAGTATATTCAAGTATATTCTAGCATATTCTGGTATATTCTAGTATATTCTAGTATATTAACGTATATTCTAGCATATTCTGGTATATTCTAGTATATTCTAGTATATTCTAGTATATTCTGGTATATTCTGGTATATTCTGGTTTATCCTAGTATATTCTAGTATATTCTAGTAGATTCTAGTATATTCTAGTATATTCTGGTATATTCTAATATATTCTAGTATATTCTAGTAAATTATGGTATATTCTAGTAAATTATTGGTGTATTCTAGTATATTCTAGTATATTCTAGTATATTCTGGTATATTCTAGTATATTCTAGTATATTCTAGTATATTCTGGTATATTCTAGTATATTCTAGTATATTCTAGTATATTCTAGTATATTCTAGGATATTATGGTATATTCTAGTATATTATTGTATATTCTAGTATATTCAAGTATATTCTAGCATATTCTGGTATATTCTAGTATATTCTAATATATTCAAGTATATTCTAGCATATTCTGGTATATTCTAGTATATTCTAGTATATTCTAGTATATTCTAGTATATTACGGTAGATTCAGTATATTCTAGTATATTCTGGTATATTCTAGTATATTCTAGTATATTCTGGTATATTCTAGTATATTCTAGTATATTCTAGTATATTATAGTATATTCTCGTAAATTCTAGTATATTCTAGTAAATTATGGTATGTTCTAGTAAATTATTGGTATATTTTAGTATATTCTGGTATATTCTAGTATATTCTCGGATATTATGGTATATTCTATTATATTCAAGTATATTCTAGTATATTCTAGGATATTATGGTATATTCTATTATATTCAAGTATACTCTAGTATATTATGGTATATTCTAGTATATTCTGGTATATTCTAGTATATTCTAGTATATTCCAGTATATTCCAGTATATTCAAGTATATTCTAGTATATTCTAGTATATTCTGGTGTATTCTAGTATATTCAAGTATATTCTAGTATATTATGGTATATTCTGGTATATTCTAGTATATTCTATTATATTCTAGTATATTCTAGTATAATCTGCTATATTCTAGTATATTCTAGTATAATCTGCTATATTCTAGTATATTCTCGTATATTCTAGTATATTCTGGTGTATTCTAGTATATTCAAGTATATTCTAGTATATTATGGTATATTCTTGTATATTCTAGTATATTCTATTATATTCTAGTATATTCTAGTATAATCTGCTATATTCTAGTATATTCTAGTATATTCTAGTATATTCTAGTATATTCTGGTATATTCTAGTATATTCTAGTATATTCTAGTATATTCGAGGATATTAATGTATATTCCAGTATATTCAGGTATATCCTAGTATATTCTAGTATACTATGGTATATTCTGGTATATTCTAGTATATTCTAGTATATTTTAGTATATTCTAGTATATTCTAGTATATTCTAGGATATTCTAGTATATTCTAGTATATTCAAGTATACTATGGTATATTCTAGTATATTCTAGTATATTCTAGTATATTCTGGTATATTCTAGTATATTCCGGTATATCCTAGTATATTCTAGTATATTCTAGTATATTCTAGTATATTCTAGTATATTATAGTATATTCTCGTATATTCTAGTATATTCTGGTATATCCTAGTATATTCTAGTATATTCTAGTATATTCTAGTATATTCTAGTATATTCTAGTATACTATGGTATATTCTAGTATATTCTAGTATATTCTGGTATATTCTAGTATATTCTAGTATACTATGGTATATTCCAGTATATTCTGGTATATTCTATTATATTCTGGTATATTATGGTATATTCTAGTATATTCTGGTATATTCTAGTATATTCTAGTATACTCTAGTATACTATGATATATTCTAGTATATTCTGGTATATTACGGTATATTCTGTTATATTCTGGTATATCCTAGTATATTCTAGTATAGTCTAGTATATTATGGTATATTTTGGTATATTCTAGTATATTCTAGTATATTCTGGTATATTCTAGTATATTCTAGTATATTCTAGTATATTATAGTATATTCTGGTATATTCTAGTATATTCTGGTATATTCTAGTATATCCTAGTATATTCTAGTATATTCTAGTAAATTATGGTATATTCTAGTAAATTATTGGTATATTCTAGTATATTCTGGTATATTCTAGTATATTCTAGGATATTATGGTATATTCTATTATATTCAAGTATATTCTAGTATATTATGGTATATTCTGGTATATTCTAGTGTGTTCTCGTATATCCTAGTATATTCTAGTATAGTCTAGTATATTATGGTATATTCTAGTATATTCTTATATATTCTAGTATATTCTAGTATATTCTAGTATATTATAGTATATTCTCGTATATTATAGTATATTCTGGTATATCCTAGTATATTCTATTATATTCTAGTATATTCTAGGATATTATGGTATATTCTAGTATATTATTGTATATTCTAGAATATTCAAGTATATTCTAGCATATTCTGGTATATTCTAGTATATTCTAGTATATTCAAGTATATTCTAGCATATTCTGGTATATTCTAGTATATTCTAGTATATTCTAGTATATTCTGGTATATTCTGGTATATTCTGGTATATCCTAGTATATTCTAGTATATTCTAGTATATTCTAGTATATTACGGTAGATTCTAGTATATTCTAGTATATTCTGGTATATTCTAGTATATTCTAGTATATTCTCGTGAATTCTAGTATATTCTAGTAAATTATGGTATATTCTAGTAAATTATTGGTATATTTTAGTATATTCTGGTATATTCTAGTATATTCTAGGATATTATGGTATATTCTATTATATTCAAGTATATTCTAGTATATTATGGTATATTCTGGTATATTCTAGTATATTCCGGTATATCCTAGTATATTCTAGTATATTCTAGTATATTCTAGGATATTATGGTATATTCTATTATATTCAAGTATATTCTAGTATATTATGGTATATTCTGGTATATTCTAGTATGTTCTCGTATATCCTAGTATATTCTAGTATAGTCTAGTATATTATGGTATATTCTAGTATATTCTGGTATATTCTAGTAGATTCTAGTATATTCTAGTATATTATAGTATATTCTCGTATATTATAGTATATTCTGGTATATCCTAGTATATTCTATTATATTCTATTATATTCTAGTATATTCTAGGATATTATGGTATATTCTAGTATATTCAAGTATATTCTAGTATATTATGGTATATTCTGGTATATTCTAGTATGTTCTCGTATATCCTAGTATATTCTAGTATAGT
>CAJYYI030000548.1:0-11818 GCA_913789915.3 Sphecodes monilicornis
AGAATATACTAGAATATACTAGAATATACTAGAATATACTAGAATATACTAGACTATACTAGAATATACTAGAATATACTAGAATATAATAGAATATACTAGAATACAACAGAATATACTAGAACATACTAGAATATTCCAGAATATACTAGAATATACTAGAATATACAAGAATATACCAGAATATACTAGAATATACTAGAAAATACTAGAATATACTAGCATATACCAGAATATACTAGAATATACCAGAGTATACTAGAATATACTAGAATATACTAGAATATACTAGAATATACTAGAATACAACAGAATATACTAGAATATATTAGAATATACCAGAATATACTAGAATATACTAGAATACAACAGACTATACTAGAATATACTAGAATATACCAGAATATACTAGAATATAAGAGAATATACCAGAATATACTAGAATATACTAGAATACAACAGAATATACTAGAATATACTAGAATATACTAGAATATACTAGAATATACTAGAATATACTAGAATATACTAGAATATACTAGAATATAATAGAGTATACTAGAATACAACAGAATATACTAGAACATACTAGAATATTCCAGAATATACTAGAATATACTAGAATATACAAGAATATACCAGAATATACTAGAATATACTAGAAAATACTAGAATATACTAGCATATACCAGAATATACCAGAATATACTAGAATATAACAGAATATACTAGAATATACCAGAATATACTGGAATATACCAGAATATACTAGAAAACACCAGATTATACAAGAATATACTAGAAAATACTAGAATATACTAGAATATACTAGAACATACTAGAGAATACCAGATTATACAAGAATATACTAGAAAATACTAGAATATAGAAGAATATACTAGAATGTACCAGAATATAGTAGAATATTCCAGAATATAATAGAATATACCAGAATGTACTAGAATATTCCAGAATATACTAGAATATACTAGAATATACTAGACTATACTAGAATATACTAGAATATACTAGAATATAATAGAGTATACTAGAATACAACAGAATATACTAGAACATACTAGAATATTCCAGAATATACTAGAATATACTAGAATATACAAGAATATACCAGAATATACTAGAATATACTAGAAAATACTAGAATATACTAGCATATACCAGAATATACAAGAATATACTAGAAAATACTAGAATATACTAGAATATACTAGAACATACTAGAGAATACCAGATTATACAAGAATATACTAGAAAATACTAGAATATAGAAGAATATACTAGAATGTACCAGAATATAGTAGAATATTCCAGAATATAATAGAATATACCCGAATGTACTAGAATATTCCAGAATATACTAGAATATACTGGAATATACTAGAATATACTGGAATATACTAGAATATACTGGAATATACTAGAATACAACAGCATATACTAGAATATACGAGAATATACCAGAATATACTAGAATATACTATAATACAACAGAATATACTAGAATATATTAGAATATACCAGAATATACTAGAATATACTAGAATACAACAGAATATACTAGAACATACTAGAATATTCCAGAATATACTAGAATATACTAGAATATACAAGAATATACCAGAATATACTAGAATATACTAGAAAATACTAGAATATACTAGCATATACCAGAATATACTAGAATATACCAGAATATACTAGAATATACTAGAATATACTAGAATATACTAGAATATACTAGAATACAACAGAATATACTAGAATATATTAGAATATACCAGAATATACTAGAATATACTAGAATACAACAGACTATACTAGAATATACTAGAATATACCAGAATATACTAGAATATAAGAGAATATACCAGAATATACTAGAATATACTAGAATACAACAGAATATACTAGAATATACTAGAATATACTAGAATATACTAGAATATACTAGACTATACTAGAATGTACTAGAATATACTAGAATATAATAGAATATACTAGAATACAACAGAATATACTAGAACATACTAGAATATTCCAGAATATACTAGAATATACTAGAATATACAAGAATATACCAGAATATACTAGAATATACTAGAAAATACTAGAATATACTAGCATATACCAGAATATACTAGAATATACCAGAATATACTAGAATATACTAGAATATACTAGAATATACTAGAATATACTAGAATACAACAGAATATAGTAGAATATATTAGAATATACCAGAATATACTAGAATATACTAGAATACAACAGACTATACTAGAATATACTAGAATATACTAGAATATACCAGAATATACTAGAATATAAGAGAATATACCAGAATATACTAGAATATACTAGAATACAACAGAATATACTAGAATATACTAGAATATACTAGAATATACTAGAATATACTCGAATATACTAGAATATACTAGAATATACTAGAATATAATAGAATATACTAGAATACAACAGAATATACTAGAACATACTAGAATATTCCAGAATATACTTGAATATACTAGAATATACAAGAATATACCAGAATATACTAGAATATACTAGAAAATACTAGAATATACTAGCATATACCAGAATATACTAGAATATACCAGAATATACTAGAATATACTAGAATATACTAGAATATACTAGAATATACTAGAATACAACAGAATATACTAGAATATATTAGAATATACCAGAATATACTAGAATATACTAGAATACAACAGACTATACTAGAATATACTAGAATATACCAGAATATACTAGAATATAAGAGAATATACCAGAATATACTAGAATATACTAGAATACAACAGAATATACTAGAATATACTAGAATATACTAGAATATACTAGAATATACTAGACTATACTAGAATATACTAGAATATACTAGAATATAATAGAGTATACTAGAATACAACAGAATATACTAGAACATACTAGAATATTCCAGAATATACTAGAATATACTAGAATATACAAGAATATACCAGAATATACTAGAATATACTAGAAAATACTAGAATATACTAGCATATACCAGAATATACCAGAATATACTAGAATATAACAGAATATACTAGAATATACCAGAATATACTGGAATATAAAAGAATATACTAGAAAACACCAGATTATACAAGAATATACTAGAAAATACTAGAATATACTAGAATATACTAGAACATACTAGAGAATACCAGATTATACAAGAATATACTAGAAAATACTAGAATATAGAAGAATATACTAGAATGTACCAGAATATAGTAGAATATTCCAGAATATAATAGAATATACCAGAATGTACTAGAATATTCCAGAATATACTAGAATATACGAGAATATACCAGAATATACTAGAATATACTATAATACAACAGAATATACTAGAATATATTAGAATATACCAGAATATACTAGAATATACTAGAATACAACAGACTATACTAGAATATACTAGAATATACCAACATATACTCGAATATACCAGAATATACCAGAATATACTAGAATATACTAGAATATACTAGAATATACTAGAATATACTAGAATACAACAGAATATACTAGAATATATTAGAATATACCAGAATATACTAGAATATACTAGAATACAACAGACTATACTAGAATATACTAGAATATACCAGAATATACTAGAATATAAGAGAATATACCAGAATATACTAGAATATACTAGAATACAACAGAATATACTAGAATATACTAGAATATACTAGAATATACTAGAATATACTAGACTATACTAGAATATACTAGAATATACTAGAATATAATAGAGTATACTAGAATACAACAGAATATACTAGAACATACTAGAATATTCCAGAATATACTAGAATATACTAGAATATACAAGAATATACCAGAATATACTAGAATATACTAGAAAATACTAGAATATACTAGCATATACCAGAATATACCAGAATATACTAGAATATAACAGAATATACTAGAATATACCAGAATATACTGGAATATACCAGAATATACTAGAAAACACCAGATTATACAAGAATATACTAGAAAATACTAGAATATACTAGAATATACTAGAACATACTAGAGAATACCAGATTATACAAGAATATACTAGAAAATACTAGAATATAGAAGAATATACTAGAATGTACCAGAATATAGTAGAATATTCCAGAATATAATAGAATATACCAGAATGTACTAGAATATTCCAGAATATACTAGAATATACTGGAATATACTAGAATATACTGGAATATACTAGAATATACTGGAATATACTAGAATACAACAGCATATACTAGAATATACGAGAATATACCAGAATATACTAGAATATACTATAATACAACAGAATATACTAGAATATATTAGAATATACCAGAATATACTAGAATATACTAGAATACAACAGACTATACTAGAATATACTAGAATATACCAACATATACTCGAATATACCAGAATATACTAGAATATACTAGAATATACTAGAATATACTAGAATATACTAACATATACTCGAATATACGAGAATATACAAGAATATACCAGAATATACTAGAATATACCAGAATATACTAGAATATACTAGAACATACTAGAATATACTAGAATACAACAGAATATACTAGAATATATTAGAATATACCAGAATATTCTAGAATATACTAGAATACAACAGACTATACTAGAATATACTAGAATATACCAGAATATACTAGAATATAAGAGAATATACCAGAATATACTAGAATATACTAGAATACAACAGTATATACTGGAATATACTAGAATATACTAGAATATACTAGAATATACTAGAATATACTAGAATATACTAGAATATACTAGAATACAACAGAATATACTAGAACATACTAGAATATTCCAGTATATACTAGAATATACCAGAATATACCAGAATATACTGGAATATACTAGAATATACTAGAATATACTAGAATACAACACAATATACTAGAACATACTTGAATATTCCAGTATATACTAGAATATACCAGAATATACTATAATATACTAGACTGTACTAGAATATACTAGAATACACTAGAATATACCAGAATATACCAGAATATACTAGAATATAGTAGAATATACCAGAATATGGTAAAATATACGAGAATACACTAGAATATACTAGAATATATTAGAATATACTAGAATATACCAGAATATAGTAGAATATTCCAGAATATACTAGAATATACCAGAATATAGTAGAATATTCCAGAATATACTAGAATATACCAGAATATACTAGAATATACCAGAATATACTAGAATATACTAGAATATACTAGAATATACTAGAATATACTAGAATACAACAGAATATACTAGAACATACTAGAATATTCCAGAATATACTAGAATATACTAGAATATACAAGAATATACCAGAATATACTAGAATATACTAGAAAATACTAGAATATACTAGCATATACCAGAATATACCAGAATATACTAGAATATAACAGACTATACTAGAATATACTAGAATATACCAACATATACTCGAATATACCAGAATATACTAGAATATACTAGAAAATACTAGAATATACTAGAATATACTAACATATACTCGAATATACGAGAATATACAAGAATATACCAGAATATACTAGAATATACCAGAATATACTAGAATATACTAGAATATACTAGAATACAACAGAATATACTAGAATATATTAGAATATACCAGAATATACTAGAATATACTAGAATACAACAGACTATACTAGAATATACTAGAATATACCAGAATATACTAGAATATAAGAGAATATACCAGAATATACTAGAATATACTAGAATACAACAGAATATACTAGAATATACTAGAATATACTAGACTAAACTAGAATATACTCGAATATACAAGAATATACTAGAATATACTAGAATATAATAGAATATACTAGAATACCACAGAATATACTAGAACATACTAGAATATTCCAGAATATACTAGAATATACTAGAATATACAAGAATATACCAGAATATACTAGAATATACTAGAAAATACTAGAATATACTAGCATATTCCAGAATATACTAGAATATACCAGAATATACTAGAATATACTAGAATATACTAGAATATACTAGAATATACTAGAGTACAACAGAATATAGTAGAATATATTAGAATATACCAGAATATACTAGAATATACTAGAATACAACAGACTATACTAGAATATACTAGAATATACCAGAATATACTAGAATATAAGAGAATATACCAGAATATACTAGAATATACTAGAATACAACAGAATATACTAGATTATACTAGAATATACTAGAATATACTAGAATATACTAGACTATACTAGAATATACTAGAATATACTAGAATATAATAGAATATACTAGAATACAACAGAATATACTAGAACATACTAGAATATTCCAGAATATACTAGAATATACTAGAATATACAAGAATATACCAGAATATACTAGAATATACTAGAAAATACTAGAATATACTAGCATATACCAGAATATACCAGAATATACTAGAATATAACAGAATATACTAGAATATACTAGAATATAATAGAATATACTAGAATACAACAGAATATACTAGAACATACTAGAATATTCCAGAATATACTAGAATATACTAGAATATACAAGAATATACCAGAATATACTAGAATATACTAGAAAATACTAGAATATACTAGCATATACCAGAATATACCAGAATATACTAGAATATAACAGAATATACTAGAATATACCAGAATATACTAGAATATACCAGAATATACTAGAATATAAGAGAATATACCAGAATATACTAGAATATACTAGAATACAACAGAATATACTAGATTATACTAGAATATACTAGAATATACTAGAATATACTAGACTATACTAGAATATACTAGAATATACTAGAATATAATAGAATATACTAGAATACAACAGAATATACTAGAACATACTAGAATATTCCAGAATATACTAGAATATACTAGAATATACAAGAATATACCAGAATATACTAGAATATACTAGAAAATACTAGAATATACTAGCATATACTAGAATATACCAGAATATACTAGAATATAAGAGAATATACCAGAATATACTAGAATATACTAGAATACAACAGAATATACTAGATTATACTAGAATATACTAGAAAATACTAGAATATACTAGCATATACCAGAATATACTAGAATATACCAGAATATACTAGAATATACTAGAATATACTAGAATATACTAGAATATACTAGAATACAACAGAATATACTAGAATATATTAGAATATACCAGAATATACTAGAATATACTAGAATACAACAGACTATACTAGAATATACTAGAATATACTAGAATATACTAGAATATACTAGAATATGCCAGAATATACTAGAATATACTAGAATATACTAGAATATAATAGAATATACTAGAATACAACAGAATATACTAGAACATACTAGAATATTCCAGAATATACTAGAATATACTAGAATATACAAGAATATACCAGAATATACTAGAATATACTAGAAAATACTAGAATATACTAGCATATACCAGAATATACCAGAATATACTAGAATATACTATAATACAACAGAATATACTAGAATATATTAGAATATACCAGAATATACTAGAATATACTAGAATACAACAGACTATACTAGAATATACTAGAATATACCAACATATACTCGAATATACCAGAATATACTAGAATATACTAGAATATACTAGAATATACTAGAATATACTAACATATACTCGAATATACGAGAATATACAAGAATATACCAGAATATACTAGAATATACCAGAATATACTAGAATATACTAGAACATACTAGAATATACTAGAATACAACAGAATATACTAGAATATATTAGAATATACCAGAATATACTAGAATATACTAGAATACAACAGACTATACTAGAATATACTAGAATATACCAGAATATACTAGAATATAAGAGAATATACCAGAATATACTAGAATATACTAGAATACAACAGAATATACTAGATTATACTAGAATATACTAGAATATACTAGAATATACTAGACTATACTAGAATATACTAGAATATACTAGAATATAATAGAATATACTAGAATACAACAGAATATACTAGAACATACTAGAATATTCCAGAATATACTAGAATATACTAGAATATACAAGAATATACCAGAATATACTAGAATATACTAGAAAATACTAGAATATACTAGCATATACTAGAATATACCAGAATATACTAGAATATAAGAGAATATACCAGAATATACTAGAATATACTAGAATACAACAGAATATACTAGATTATACTAGAATATACTAGAAAATACTAGAATATACTAGCATATACTAGAATATACCAGAATATACTAGAATATAAGAGAATATACCAGAATATACTAGAATATACTAGAATACAACAGAATATACTAGATTATACTAGAATATACTAGAAAATACTAGAATATACTAGCATATACCAGAATATACTAGAATATACCAGAATATACTAGAATATACTAGAATATACTAGAATATACTAGAATATACTAGAATACAACAGAATATACTAGAATATATTAGAATATACCAGAATATACTAGAATATACTAGAATACAACAGACTATACTAGAATATACTAGAATATACTAGAATATACTAGAATATACTAGAATATACTAGACTATACTAGAATATACTAGAATATACTAGAATATAATAGAATATACTAGAATACAACAGAATATACTAGAACATACTAGAATATTCCAGAATATACTAGAATATACTAGAATATACAAGAATATACCAGAATATACTAGAATATACTAGAAAATACTAGAATATACTAGCATATACCAGAATATACCAGAATATACTAGAATATACTATAATACAACAGAATATACTAGAATATATTAGAATATACCAGAATATACTAGAATATACTAGAATACAACAGACTATACTAGAATATACTAGAATATACCAACATATACTCGAATATACCAGAATATACTAGAATATACTAGAATATACTAGAATATACTAGAATATACTAACATATACTCGAATATACGAGAATATACAAGAATATACCAGAATATACTAGAATATACCAGAATATACTAGAATATACTAGAACATACTAGAATATACTAGAATACAACAGAATATACTAGAATATATTAGAATATACCAGAATATACTAGAATATACTAGAATACAACAGACTATACTAGAATATACTAGAATATACCAGAATATACTAGAATATAAGAGAATATACCAGAATATACTAGAATATACTAGAATACAACAGTATATACTGGAATATACTAGAATATACTAGAATATACTAGAATATACTAGAATATACTAGAATACAACAGAATATACTAGAACATACTAGAATATTCCAGTATATACTAGAATATACCAGAATATACCAGAATATACTGGAATATACTAGAATATACTAGAATATACTAGAATACAACAGAATATACTAGAATATATTAGAATATACCAGAATATACTAGAATATACTAGAATACACTAGAATACAACAGACTATACTAGAATATACTAGAATATACTAGAATATACTAGAATATACTAGACTATACTAGAATATACTAGAATATACTAGAATATAATAGAATATACTAGAATACAACAGAATATACTAGAACATACTAGAATATTCCAGAATATACTAGAATATACTAGAATATACAAGAATATACCAGAATATACTAGAATATACTAGAAAATACTAGAATATACTAGCATATACCAGAATATACCAGAATATACTAGAATATACTATAATACAACAGAATATACTAGAATATATTAGAATATACCAGAATATACTAGAATATACTAGAATACAACAGACTATACTAGAATATACTAGAATATACCAACATATACTCGAATATACCAGAATATACTAGAATATACTAGAATATACTAGAATATACTAGAATATACTAACATATACTCGAATATACGAGAATATACAAGAATATACCAGAATATACTAGAATATACCAGAATATACTAGAATATACTAGAACATACTAGAATATACTAGAATACAACAGAATATACTAGAATATATTAGAATATACCAGAATATTCTAGAATATACTAGAATACAACAGACTATACTAGAATATACTAGAATATACCAGAATATACTAGAATATAAGAGAATATACCAGAATATACTAGAATATACTAGAATACAACAGTATATACTGGAATATACTAGAATATACTAGAATATACTAGAATATACTAGAATATACTAGAATACAACAGAATATACTAGAACATACTAGAATATTCCAGTATATACTAGAATATACCAGAATATACCAGAATATACTGGAATATACTAGAATATACTAGAATATACTAGAATACAACAGAATATACTAGAACATACTTGAATATTCCAGTATATACTAGAATATACCAGAATATACTATAATATACTAGACTGTACTAGAATATACTAGAATATACTAGAATATACCAGAATATACCAGAATATACTAGAATATAGTAGAATATACCAGAATATGGTAAAATATACGAGAATACACTAGAATATACTAGAATATATTAGAATATACTAGAATATACCAGAATATAGTAGAATATTCCAGAATATACTAGAATATACCAGAATATAGTAGAATATTCCAGAATATACTAGAATATACCAGAATATACTAGAATATACCAGAATATACTAGAATATACTAGAATATACTAGAATATACTAGAATATACTAGAATACAACAGAATATACTAGAACATACTAGAATATTCCAGAATATACTAGAATATACTAGAATATACAAGAATATACCAGAATATACTAGAATATACTAGAAAATACTAGAATATACTAGCATATACCAGAATATACCAGAATATACTAGAATATAACAGACTATACTAGAATATACTAGAATATACCAACATATACTCGAATATACCAGAATATACTAGAATATACTAGAATATACTAGAATATACTAGAATATACTAACATATACTCGAATATACGAGAATATACAAGAATATACCAGAATATACTAGAATATACCAGAATATACTAGAATATACTAGAATATACTAGAATACAACAGAATATACTAGAATATATTAGAATATACCAGAATATACTAGAATATACTAGAATACTACAGACTATACTAGAATATACTAGAATATACCAGAATATACTACAATATAAGAGAATATACCAGAATATACTAGAATATACTAGAATACAACAGAATATACTAGAATATACTAGAATATACTAGAATATACTAGAATGTACTAGACTATACAAGAATATACTAGAATATACTAGAATATAATAGAATATACTAGAATACAACAGAATATACTAGAACATACTAGAATATTTCAGAATATACTAAAATATACTAGAATATACAAGAATATACCAGAATATACTAGAATATACTAGAAAATACTAGAATATACTAGCATATACCAGAATATACTAGAATATACCAGAATATACTAGAATATACTAGAATATACAAGAATATACTAGAATATACTAGAATACAACAGAATATAGTAGAATATATTAGAATATACCACAATATACTAGAATATACTAGAATACA
>CAJYYI030000549.1:0-26909 GCA_913789915.3 Sphecodes monilicornis
AATAAACTAGGATATACCAGAATATACTAGAATATACTAGAATATACTAGAATATACCATAATATCCTAGAATATACTAGAATATACTAGAATATACTAGAATATACTAGAATATACCAGAATATGCTATAATATACTAGAATATAATAGAATATACCATAATATCCTAGAATATACTAGAATATACTAGAATATACTATAATATCCTAGGATATACTAGAATATACTAGAATATACTAGAATATACCAGAATATGCTATAATATACTAGAATATAATAGAATATATCATAATATCCTAGAATATACTAGAATATACTAGAATATACTATAATATCCTAGGATATACTAGAATATACTAGAATATACTAGGATATACCAGAATATACTAGAATATACTAGAATATACTAGAATATACTAGAATATACCATATATACAAGAATATACATGAATATACTAGGATATACCACAATATACTATAATATACTAGAATATACTAGAATATAATAGAATATACCATAATATCCTAGAATATACTAGAATATACTAGAATATACCAGAATATACCATAATATACTAGAATATACAAGAATATACTAGAATATACTAGAATATACTAGAGTATACCATAATATCCTAGAGTATACCATAATATCCTAGAATATACTAGAATATGCCAGAATGTACTAGAATATGCTAGAATATGCCAGAATGTACTAGAGAATATACTAGAATATACCATAATATACTAGAATATACTAGAATATACTAGAATATACCAGATTATACTAGAATATACTAGGATATACCAGAATATACTAGAATATACTAGAATATACTAGAATATACCATAATATCCTAGAATATACTAAAATATACTAGGATATACCAGAATATACTAGAATATACTAGAATATACTAGAATATACCAGAATATACTAGAATATACTAGAAAATACTAGAATATACTAGAATATACTAGAATATACCAGAATATGCTATAATATACTAGAATATAATAGAATATACCATAATATCCTAGAATATACTAGAATATACTAGAATATACTATAATATCCTAGGATATACTAGAATATACTAGAATATACTAGGATATACCAGAATATACTAGAATATACTAGAATATACTAGAATATACTAGAATATACCATAATATACAAGAATATACAAGAATATACTAGGATATACCACAATATACTATAATATACTAGAATATACTAGAATATAATAGAATATACCATAATATCCTAGAATATACTAGAATATACTAGAATATACCATAATATACTAGAATATACAAGAATATACTAGAATATACTAGAATATACTAGAATATACTAGAGTATACCATAATATCCTAGAATATACTAGAATATGCCAGAATGTACTAGAATATGCTAGAATATACCAGAATATACTATAATATACTAGAATACAATAGAATATACCATAATATCCTAGAATATACTAGAATATACTAGAATATACCATAATATACTAGAATATACAAGAGTATAATAGAATATACTAGAATATACTAGAATATACTAGAGTATACCATAATATCCTAGAATATACTAGAATATGCCAGAATGTACTAGAATATACTAGAATATACCTGATTATACTAGAATATACTAGAATATACCAGATTATACTAGAATATACTAGGATATAACAGAATATACTAGAATATAGTAGAATAAACCAGAATGAACAAGAATATAATAGAATATACTAGAATATACTAGAATATACTAGAATATACTAGAATATACTAGAATATACCATAATATCCTAGAATATACTAGAATATACTAGAATATACTAGGATATACCATAATATACAAGAATATACAAGAATATACTAGGATATACCACAATATACTATAATATACTAGAATATACTAGAATATAATAGAATATACCAGAATATACTAGAATATACTAGAATATACTAGAATATACTAGATTATACTAGAATATACCAGAATATGCTATAATATACTAGAATATAATAGAATATACCATAATATCCTAGAATATACTAGAATATACTAGAATATACTATAATATCCTAGGATATACTAGAATATACTAGAATATACTAGAATATACTAGAATATACTAGAATATACCATAATATACAAGAATATACTAGAATATACCATAATATACAAGAATATACAAGAATATACTAGGATATACCACAATATACTATAATATACTAGAATATACTAGAATATAATAGAATAGACCATAATACCGTAGAATATACTAGAATGTACTAGAATATACTAGGATATACCAGAATATACTAGAATATACTAGAATATACTAGAATATACCATAATACCCTAGAATATACTAGTATATACTAGAATATACTAGGATATACCAGAATATACTAGAATATACTAGAATACACTAGAATATACCAGAATATACTAGAATATACTAGAATATACTAGAATATACTAGAATATACTAGAATATACCAGAATATGCTAGAATATACTAGAATATATTAGAGTATACCATAATATCCTAGAATATACTAGAATATGCCAGAATGTACTAGAGAATATACTAGAATATACCATAATATACTAGAATATACTAGAATATACTAGAATATACCAGATTATACTAGAATATACTAGGATATACCAGAATATACTAGAATATACTAGAATATACTAGAATATACCATAATATCCTAGAATATACTAAAATATACTAGGATATACCAGAATATACTAGAATATACTAGAATATACTAGAATATACCAGAATATACTAGAATATACTAGAATATACTAGAATATACTAGAATATACTAGAATATACCAGAATATGCTATAATATACTAGAATATAATAGAATATACCATAATATCCTAGAATATACTAGAATATACTAGAATATACTATAATATCCTAGGATATACTAGAATATACTAGAATATACTAGGATATACCAGAATATACTAGAATATACTAGAATATACTAGAATATACTAGAATATACTAGAGTATACCATAATATCCTAGAATATACTAGAATATGCCAGAATGTACTAGAATATACTAGAATATACCAGATTATACTAGAATATACTAGAATATACCAGATTATACTAGAATATACTAGGATATACCAGAATATACTAGAATATACTAGGATATACTAGAATATGCCAGAATGTACTAGAATATACTAGAATATATCTGATTATACAAGAATATACTAGAATATACTAGAATATACTAGAATATACCTGAATACACTAGAATATAGCATAATATACTAGAATATACAAGAGTATAATAGAATATACAAGAGTATAATAGAATATACTAGAATATACTAGAATATACTAGAGTATACCATAATATCCTAGAATATACTAGAATATGCCAGAATGTACTAGAATATACTAGAATATACCTGATTATACTAGAATATACTAGAATATACCAGATTATACTAGAATATACTAGGATATACCAGAATATACTATAATATACTAGAATATACTAGAATATAATAGAATATACCATAATATCCTAGAATATACTAGAATATACTAGAATATACCATAATATACTAGAATATACAAGAATATACTAGAATATACTAGAATATACTAGAATATACTAGAGTATACCATAATATCCTAGAATATACTAGAATATGCCAGAATGTACTAGAATATACTAGAATATACCAGAATATACTATAATATACTAGAATACAATAGAATATACCATAATATCCTAGAATATACTAGAATATACTAGAATATACCATAATATACTAGAATATACAAGAGTATAATAGAATATACTAGAATATACTAGAATATACTAGAGTATACCATAATATCCTAGAATATACTAGAATATGCCAGAATGTACTAGAATATACTAGAATATACCTGATTATACTAGAATATACTAGAATATACCAGATTATACTAGAATATACTAGGATATAACAGAATATACTAGAATATACTAGAATAAACCAGAATGAACTAGAATATAATAGAATATACTAGAATATACTAGAATATACTAGAATATACTAGAATATACTAGAATATACCATAATATCCTAGAATATACTAGAATATACTAGAATATACTAGGATATACCATAATATACAAGAATATACAAGAATATACTAGGATATACCACAATATACTATAATATACTAGAATATACTAGAATATAATAGAATATACCAGAATATACTAGAATATACTAGAATATACTAGAATATAGTAGAATATACTAGAATATACCAGAATATGCTATAATATACTAGAATATAATAGAATATACCATAATATCCTAGAATATACTAGAATATACTAGAATATACTATAATATCCTAGGATATACTAGAATATACTAGAATATACCAGATTATACTAGAATATACTAGAATATACTAGAATATACCAGATTATACTAGAATATACTAGGATATACCAGAATATACTAGAATATACTAGAATATACCAGAATATACTATAATATACTAGAATATAATAGAATATACCATAATATCCTAGAATATACTAGAATATACTAGAATATACCATAATATACTAGAATATACAAGAATATACTAGAATATACTAGAATATACTAGAATATACTAGAGTATACCATAATATCCTAGAATATACTAGAATATGCCAGAATGTACTAGAATATACTAGAATATACCAGATTATACTAGAATATACTAGGATATACCAGAATATACTAGAATATACTAGAATAAAAAAGAATGAACTAGAATATAATAGAATATACTAGAATATACTAGAATATACTAGAATATACTAGAATATACCATAATATCCTAGAATATACTAGAATATACTCGAATATACTAGGATATACCACAATATACTAGAATATACTAGAATATATTAGAATAAACTAGAATATACTAGAATATACCAGAACATTCTATAATATACTAGAATATAATAGAATATACCATAATATCGTAGAATATACTTGAATATACTAGAATATACAAGAATATACTAGAATATACAAGAATATACTAGAATATACTAGAATATACTATATACTAGAGTATACCATAATATCCTAGAATATACTAGAATATGCCAGAATGTACTAGAATATGCTAGAATATACCAGAATATACTAGAATATACTAGGATATAACAGAATATATTAGAATATAGTAGAATAAACCAGAATGAACAAGAATATAATAGAATATACTAGAATATACTAGAATATACTAGAATATACTAGAATATACTAGGATATACCAGAATATACTAGAATATACTAGAATAAACAAGAATTAACTAGAATATAATAGAATATACTAGAATATACTAGAATATACTAGAATATACCATAATATCCTAGAATATACTAGAATATACTAGAATATACCATAATATACTAGAATATACAAGAGTATAATAGTATATACTAGAATATACTAGAATATACCAGATTATACTAGAATATACTAGGATATACCAGAATATACTAGAATATACTAGAATAAACAAGAATGAACTAGAATATAATAGAATATACTAGAATATACTAGAATATACTAGAATATACTAGAATATACCATAATATCCTAGAATATACTAGAATATACTAGAATATACCATAATGTACTAGAATATACAAGAGTATAATAGTATATACTAGAATATACTAGAATATACCAGATTATACTAGAATATACTAGGATATACCAGAATATACTAGAATATACTAGAATAAACAAGAATGAACTAGAATATAATAGAATATACTAGAATATACTAGAATATACTAGAATATACTAGAATATACCATAATATCCTAGAATATACTAGAATATACTAGAATATACTAGGATATACCACAATATACTAGAATATACTAGAATATACTAGAATAAACTAGAATATACTAGAATATACCAGAATATTCTATAATATACTAGAATATAATAGAATATACCATAATATCGTAGAATATACTTGAATATACTAGAATATACAAGAATATACTAGAATATACTAGAATATACTAGAATATACTAGAGTATACCATAATATCCTAGAATATACTAGAATATGCCAGAATGTACTAGAATATGCTAGAATATACCAGAATATACTAGAATATACTAGGATATAACAGAATATATTAGAATATAGTAGAATAAACCAGAATGAACAAGAATATAATAGAATATACTGGAATATACTAGAATATACTAGAATATACTAGAATATACTAGGATATACCAGAATATACTAGAATATACTAGAATAAACAAGAATTAACTAGAATATAATAGAATATACTAGAATATACTAGAATATACTAGAGTATACCATAATATACTAGAATATACAAGAGTATAATAGCATATACTAGAATATACTAGAATATACCAGATTATACTAGAATATACTAGGATATACCAGAATATACTAGAATATACTAGAATAAACAAGAATGAACTAGAATATAATAGAATATACTAGAATATACTAGAATATACTAGAATATACTAGAATATACTAGAATATACCATAATATCCTAGAATATACTAGAATATACTCGAATATACTAGGATATACCACAATATACTAGAATATACTAGAATATATTAGAATAAACTAGAATATACTAGAATATACCAGAATATTCTATAATATACTAGAATATAATAGAATATACCATAATATCGTAGAATATACTAGAATATACTAGAATATACAAGAATATACTAGAATATACTAGAATATACTAGAATATACTAGAGTATACCATAATATCCTTGAATATACTAGAATATGCCAGAATGTACTAGAATATGCTAGAATATACCAGAATATACTATAATATACTAGAATACAATAGAATATACCATAATATCCTAGAATATACTAGAATATACTAGAATATACCATAATATACTAGAATATACAAGAGTATAATAGAATATACTAGAATATACTAGAATATACTAGAGTATACCATAATATCCTAGAATATACTAGAATATGCCAGAATGTACTAGAATATACTAGAATATACCTGATTATACTAGAATATACTAGAATATACCAGATTTTACTAGAATATACTAGGATATAACAGAATATACTAGAATATAGTAGAATAAACCAGAATGAACAAGAATATAATAGAATATACTAGAATATACTAGAATATACTAGAATATACTAGAATATACCATAATATCCTAGAATATACTAGAATATACTAGGATATACCAGAATATACTAGAATATACTAGAATATACTAGAATATACTAGAATATACTAGAATATACCAGAATATACTATAATATACTAGAATATAATAGAATATACCATAATATCCTAGAATATACTAGAATATACTAGAATATACCATAATATACAAGAATATACAAGAATATACTAGGATATACCACAATATACTATAATATACTAGAATGTACTAGAATATACTAGAATATATTAGAATATACTAGAATATACCAGAATATACTATAATATACTAGAATATAATAGAATATACCATAATATCCTAGAATATACTAGTATATAATAGAATAGACCATAATACCGTAGAATATACTAGAATATACTAGAATATACTAGGATATACCAGAATATACTAGAATATACTAGAATATACTAGAATATACCATAATATCCTAGAATATACTAGAATATACTAGAATATACTAGGATATACCAGAATATACTAGAATATACTAGAATATACTAGAATATACCAGAATATACTAGAATATACTAGATTATACTAGAATATACTTGAATATACTAGAATATATCAGAATATGCTATAATATACTATAATATAATAAAATATACCATAATATCCTAGAATATACTAGAATATACTAGAATATACTATAATATCCTAGGATATACTAGAATATACTAGAATATACTAGGATATACCAGAATATACTAGAATATACTAGAATATACTAGAATATTCTAGAATATACCATAATATACAAGAATATACAAGAATATACTAGGATATACCACAATATACTATAATATAGTAGAATATACTAGAATATATTAGAATATACTAGAATATACCAGAATATACTATAATATACTAGAATATAATAGAATATACCATAATACCGTAGAATATACTAGAATATAACAGAATATACCATAATATCCTAGAATATACTAGAATTTAATTGAATATACCATAATACCGTAGAATATACTAGAATATACTAGAATATACTAGAATATTCCAGAATATGCTATAATATACTAGAATATAATAGAATATACCATAATATCGTAGAATATACTAGAATATACTAGAATATACCATAATATCGTAGAATATACTAGAATATACTAGAATATACAAGAATATACTAGAATATACTAGAATATACTAGAATATACTAGAGTATACCATAATATCCTAGAATATACTAGAATATGCCAGAATGTACTAGAATATGCTAGAATATACCAGAATATACTAGAATATACTAGGATATAACAGAATATACTAGAATATAGTAGAATAAACCAGAATGAACAAGAATATAATAGAATATACTAGAATATACTAGAATATACTAGAATATACTAGAATATACTAGGATATACCAGAATATACTAGAATATACTAGAATAAACAAGAATGAACTAGAATATAATAGAATATACTAGAATATGCTAGAATATACTAGAATATACTAGGATATACCAGAATATACTAGAATATACTAGAATATACTAGAATATACCATAATATACTAGAATATACTAGAATATACTAGAATATACTAGAATATTCCAGAATATGCTATAATATACTAGAATATACTAGAATATAATAGAATATACCATAATATCCTAGAATATAGTAGAATATACTAGAATATACTATAATATCCTAGGATATACTAGAATATACTAGAATATACTAGGATATACCAGAATATGCTATAATATACTAGAATATAATAGAATAAATCATAATATCCTAGAATATACTAGAATATACTAGAATATACTATAATATCCTAGGATATACTAGAATATACTAGAATATACTAGGATATACCAGAATATACTAGAATATACTAGAATATACTAGAATATACTAGAATATACCATAATATACAAGAATATACATGAATATACTAGGATATACCACAATATACTATAATATACTAGAATATACTAGAATATAATAGAATATACCATAATATCCTAGAATATACTAGAATATACTAGAATATACCATAATATACTAGAATATACAAGAATATACTAGAATATACTAGAATATACTAGAATATACTAGAGTATACCATAATATCCTAGAATATACTAGAATATGCCAGAATGTACTAGAATATGCTAGAATATGCCAGAATGTACTAGAGAATATACTAGAATATACCATAATATACTAGAATATACTAGAATATACTAGAATATACCAGATTATACTAGAATATACTAGGATATACCAGAATATACTAGAATATACTAGAATATACTAGAATATACCATAATATCCTAGAATATACTAAAATATACTAGGATATACCAGAATATACTAGAATATACTAGAATATACTAGAATATACCAGAATATACTAGAATATACTAGAATATACTAGGATATACTAGAATATACTAGAATATACTAGGATATACCAGAATATACTAGAATATACTAGAATATACTAGAATATACTAGAATATACCATAATATACAAGAATATACATGAATATACTAGGATATACCACAATATACTATAATATACTAGAATATACTAGAATATAATAGAATATACCATAATATCCTAGAATATACTAGAATATACTAGAATATACCATAATATACTAGAATATACAAGAATATACTAGAATATACTAGAATATACTAGAATATACTAGAGTATACCATAATATCCTAGAATATACTAGAATATGCCAGAATGTACTAGAATATGCTAGAATATACCAGAATATACTATAATATACTAGAATACAATAGAATATACCATAATATCCTAGAATATACTAGAATATACTAGAATATACCATAATATACTAGAATATACAAGAGTATAATAGAATATACTAGAATATACTAGAATATACTAGAGTATACCATAATATCCTAGAATATACTAGAATATGCCAGAATGTACTAGAATATACTAGAATATACCTGATTATACTAGAATATACTAGAATATACCAGATTATACTAGAATATACTAGGATATAACAGAATATACTAGAATATAGTAGAATATACTAGAATATACTAGAATATACTAGAATATACTAGAATATACCATAATACCCTAGAATATACTAGTATATACTAGAATATACTAGGATATACCAGAATATACTAGAATATACTAGAATACACTAGAATATACCAGAATATACTAGAATATACTAGAATATACTAGAATATACTAGAATATACTAGAATATACCAGAATATGCTAGAATATACTAGAATATATTAGAGTATACCATAATATCCTAGAATATACTAGAATATGCCAGAATGTACTAGAGAATATACTAGAATATACCATAATATACTAGAATATACTAGAATATACTAGAATATACCAGATTATACTAGAATATACTAGGATATACCAGAATATACTAGAATATACTAGAATATACTAGAATATACCATAATATCCTAGAATATACTAAAATATACTAGGATATACCAGAATATACTAGAATATACTAGAATATACTAGAATATACCAGAATATACTAGAATATACTAGAATATACTAGAATATACTAGAATATACTAGAATATACCAGAATATGCTATAATATACTAGAATATAATAGAATATACCATAATATCCTAGAATATACTAGAATATACTAGAATATACTATAATATCCTAGGATATACTAGAATATACTAGAATATACTAGGATATACCAGAATATACTAGAATATACTAGAATATACTAGAATATACTAGAATATACTAGAGTATACCATAATATCCTAGAATATACTAGAATATGCCAGAATGTACTAGAATATACTAGAATATACCAGATTATACTAGAATATACTAGAATATACCAGATTATACTAGAATATACTAGGATATACCAGAATATACTAGAATATACTAGGATATACTAGAATATGCCAGAATGTACTAGAATATACTAGAATATATCTGATTATACAAGAATATACTAGAATATACTAGAATATACTAGAATATACCTGAATACACTAGAATATAGCATAATATACTAGAATATACAAGAGTATAATAGAATATACAAGAGTATAATAGAATATACTAGAATATACTAGAATATACTAGAGTATACCATAATATCCTAGAATATACTAGAATATGCCAGAATGTACTAGAATATACTAGAATATACCTGATTATACTAGAATATACTAGAATATACCAGATTATACTAGAATATACTAGGATATACCAGAATATACTATAATATACTAGAATATACTAGAATATAATAGAATATACCATAATATCCTAGAATATACTAGAATATACTAGAATATACCATAATATACTAGAATATACAAGAATATACTAGAATATACTAGAATATACTAGAATATACTAGAGTATACCATAATATCCTAGAATATACTAGAATATGCCAGAATGTACTAGAATATACTAGAATATACCAGAATATACTATAATATACTAGAATACAATAGAATATACCATAATATCCTAGAATATACTAGAATATACTAGAATATACCATAATATACTAGAATATACAAGAGTATAATAGAATATACTAGAATATACTAGAATATACTAGAGTATACCATAATATCCTAGAATATACTAGAATATGCCAGAATGTACTAGAATATACTAGAATATACCTGATTATACTAGAATATACTAGAATATACCAGATTATACTAGAATATACTAGGATATACCAGAATATACTAGAATATACTAGAATAAACCAGAATGAACTAGAATATAATAGAATATACTAGAATATACTAGAATATACTAGAATATACTAGAATACACTAGAATATACCATAATATCCTAGAATATACTAGAATATACTAGAATATACTAGGATATACCATAATATACAAGAATATACAAGAATATACTAGGATATACCACAATATACTATAATATACTAGAATATACTAGAATATAATAGAATATACCAGAATATACTAGAATATACTAGAATATACTAGAATATAGTAGAATATACTAGAATATACCAGAATATGCTATAATATACTAGAATATAATAGAATATACCATAATATCCTAGAATATACTAGAATATACTAGAATATACTATAATATCCTAGGATATACTAGAATATACTAGAATATACCAGATTATACTAGAATATACTAGAATATACTAGAATATACCAGATTATACTAGAATATACTAGGATATACCAGAATATACTAGAATATACTAGAATATACCAGAATATACTATAATATACTAGAATATAATAGAATATACCATAATATCCTAGAATATACTAGAATATACTAGAATATACCATAATATACTAGAATATACAAGAATATACTAGAATATACTAGAATATACTAGAATATACTAGAGTATACCATAATATCCTAGAATATACTAGAATATGCCAGAATGTACTAGAATATACTAGAATATACCAGATTATACTAGAATATACTAGGATATACCAGAATATACTAGAATATACTAGAATAAACTAGAATGAACTAGAATATAATAGAATATACTAGAATATACTAGAATATACTAGAATATACTAGAATATACCATAATATCCTAGAATATACTAGAATATACTCGAATATACTAGGATATACCACAATATACTAGAATATACTAGAATATATTAGAATAAACTAGAATATACTAGAATATACCAGAATATTCTATAATATACTAGAATATAATAGAATATACCATAATATCGTAGAATATACTTGAATATACTAGAATATACAAGAATATACTAGAATATACAAGAATATACTAGAATATACTAGAATATACTAGAATATACTAGAGTATACCATAATATCCTAGAATATACTAGAATATGCCAGAATGTACTAGAATATGCTAGAATATACCAGAATATACTAGAATATACTAGGATATAACAGAATATATTAGAATATAGTAGAATAAACCAGAATGAACAAGAATATAATAGAATATACTAGAATATACTAGAATATACTAGAATATACTAGAATATACTAGGATATACCAGAATATACTAGAATATACTAGAATAAACAAGAATTAACTAGAATATAATAGAATATACTAGAATATACTAGAATATACTAGAATATACCATAATATCCTAGAATATACTAGAATATACTAGAATATACCATAATATACTAGAATATACAAGAGTATAATAGTATATACTAGAATATACTAGAATATACCAGATTATACTAGAATATACTAGGATATACCAGAATATACTAGAATATACTAGAATAAACAAGAATGAACTAGAATATAATAGAATATACTAGAATATACTAGAATATACTAGAATATACTAGAATATAGCATAATATCCTAGAATATACTAGAATATACTAGAATATACCATAATGTACTAGAATATACAAGAGTATAATAGTATATACTAGAATATACTATAATATACCAGATTATACTAGAATATACTAGGATATACCAGAATATACTAGAATATACTAGAATAAACAAGAATGAACTAGAATATAATAGAATATACTAGAATATACTAGAATATACTAGAATATACTAGAATATACCATAATATCCTAGAATATACTAGAATATACTAGAATATACTAGGATATACCACAATATACTAGAATATACTAGAATATATTAGAATAAACTAGAATATACTAGAATATACCAGAATATTCTATAATATACTAGAATATAATAGAATATACCATAATATCGTAGAATATACTTGAATATACTAGAATATACAAGAATATACTAGAATATACTAGAATATACTAGAATATACTAGAATATACTAGAGTATACCATAATATCCTAGAATATACTAGAATATGCCAGAATGTACTAGAATATGCTAGAATATACCAGAATATACTAGAATATACTAGGATATAACAGAATATATTAGAATATAGTAGAATAAACCAGAATGAACAAGAATATAATAGAATATACTGGAATATACTAGAATATACTAGAATATACTAGAATATACTAGGATATACCAGAATATACTAGAATATACTAGAATAAACAAGAATTAACTAGAATATAATAGAATATACTAGAATATACTAGAATATACTAGAGTATACCATAATATACTAGAATATACAAGAGTATAATAGTATATACTAGAATATACTAGAATATACCAGATTATACTAGAATATACTAGGATATACCAGAATATACTAGAATATACTAGAATAAACAAGAATGAACTAGAATATATTAGAATATACTAGAATATACTAGAATATACTAGAATATACTAGAATATACTAGAATATACCATAATATCCTAGAATATACTAGAATATACTCGAATATACTAGGATTTACCACAATATACTAGAATATACTAGAATATATTAGAATAAACTAGAATATACTAGAATATACCAGAATATTCTATAATATACTAGAATATAATAGAATATACCATAATATCG
This sequence comes from Sphecodes monilicornis, assembly GCA_913789915.3. Lineage (NCBI taxonomy): Eukaryota > Metazoa > Arthropoda > Insecta > Hymenoptera > Halictidae > Sphecodes > Sphecodes monilicornis. The sequence goes on from CAJYYI030000549.1 coordinate 14,872, forward strand.
TAGAATATACTAGAATATACTAGAATATACAAGAATATACTAGAATATACTAGAATATACTAGAATATACTAGAGTATACCATAATATCCTTGAATATACTAGAATATGCCAGAATGTACTAGAATATGCTAGAATATACCAGAATATACTATAATATACTAGAATACAATAGAATATACCATAATATCCTAGAATATACTAGAATATACTAGAATATACCATAATATACTAGAATATACAAGAGTATAATAGAATATACTAGAATATACTAGAATATACTAGAGTATACCATAATATCCTAGAATATACTAGAATATGCCAGAATGTACTAGAATATACTAGAATATACCTGATTATACTAGAATATACTAGAATATACCAGATTTTACTAGAGTATACTAGGATATAACAGAATATACTAGAATATAGTAGAATAAACCAGAATGAACAAGAATATAAGAGAATATACTAGAATATACTAGAATATACTAGAATATACTAGAATATACCATAATATCCTAGAATATACTAGAATATACTAGGATATACCAGAATATACTAGAATATACTAGAATATACTAGAATATACTAGAATATACTAGAATATACCAGAATATACTATAATATACTAGAATATAATAGAATATACCATAATATCCTAGAATATACTAGAATATACTAGAATATACCATAATATACAAGAATATACAAGAATATACTAGGATATACCACAATATACTATAATATACTAGAATGTACTAGAATATACTAGAATATATTAGAATATACTAGAATATACCAGAATATACTATAATATACTAGAATATAATAGAATATACCATAATATCCTAGAATATACTAGTATATAATAGAATAGACCATAATACCGTAGAATATACTAGAATATACTAGAATATACTAGGATATACCAGAATATACTAGAATATACTAGAATATACTAGAATATACCATAATATCCTAGAATATACTAGAATATACTAGAATATACTAGGATATACCAGAATATACTAGAATATACTAGAATATACTAGAATATACCAGAATATACTAGAATATACTAGATTATACTAGAATATACTTGAATATACTAGAATATATCAGAATATGCTATAATATACTATAATATAATAGAATATACCATAATATCCTAGAATATACTAGAATATACTAGAATATACTATAATATCCTAGGATATACTAGAATATACTAGAATATACTAGGATATACCAGAATATACTAGAATATACTAGAATATACTAGAATATTCTAGAATATACCATAATATACAAGAATATACAAGAATATACTAGGATATACCACAATATACTATAATATAGTAGAATATACTAGAATATATTAGAATATACTAGAATATACCAGAATATACTATAATATACTAGAATATAATAGAATATACCATAATACCGTAGAATATACTAGAATATAACAGAATATACCATAATATCCTAGAATATACTAGAATTTAATTGAATATACCATAATACCGTAGAATATACTAGAATATACTAGAATATACTAGAATATACTAGAATATACTAGAATATTCCAGAATATGCTATAATATACTAGAATATAATAGAATATACCATAATATCGTAGAATATACTAGAATATACTAGAATATACCATAATATCGTAGAATATACTAGAATATACTAGAATATACAAGAATATACTAGAATATACTAGAATATACTAGAATATACTAGAGTATACCATAATATCCTAGAATATACTAGAATATGCCAGAATGTACTAGAATATGCTAGAATATACCAGAATATACTAGAATATACTAGGATATAACAGAATATACTAGAATATAGTAGAATAAACCAGAATGAACAAGAGTATAATAGAATATACTAGAATATACTAGAATATACTAGAATATACTAGAATATACTAGGATATACCAGAATATACTAGAATATACTAGAATAAACAAGAATGAACTAGAATATAATAGAATATACTAGAATATGCTAGAATATACTAGAATATACTAGGATATACCAGAATATACTAGAATATACTAGAATATACTAGAATATACCATAATATACTAGAATATACTAGAATATACTAGAATATACTAGAATATTCCAGAATATGCTATAATATACTAGAATATACTAGAATATAATAGAATATACCATAATATCCTAGAATATAGTAGAATATACTAGAATATACTATAATATCCTAGGATATACTAGAATATACTAGAATATACTAGGATATACCAGAATATACTAGAATATACTAGAATATACTAGAATATACTAGAATATACTAGAATATACCAGAATATACTATAATATACTAGAATAAAATAGAATATACCATAATATCCTAGAATATACTAGAATATACTAGAATATACCATAATATACAAGAATATACAAGAATATACTAGGATATACCACAATATACTATAATATACTAGAATATACTAGAATATACTAGAATATATTAGAATATACTAGAATATACCAGAATATACTATAATATACTAGAATATAATAGAATATACCATAATACCGTAGAATATACTAGAATACAATAGAATATACCATAATATCCTAGAATATACTAGAATATACTAGAATATACCATAATATACTAGAATATACAAGAGTATAATAGAATATACTAGAATATACTAGAATATACTAGAGTATACCATAATATCCTAGAATATACTAGAATATGCCAGAATGTACTAGAATATACTAGAATATACCATAATATACTAGAATATACAAGAGTATAATAGTATATACTAGAATATACTAGAATATACCAGATTATACTAGAATATACTAGGATATACCAGAATATACTAGAATATACTAGAATAAACAAGAATGAACTAGAATATAATAGAATATACTAGAATATACTAGAATATACTAGAATATACTAGAATATACCATAATATCCTAGAATATACTAGAATATACTCGAATATACTAGGATATACCACAATATACTAGAATATACTAGAATATATTAGAATAAACTAGAATATACTAGAATATACCAGAATATTCTATAATGTACTAGAATATAATAGAATATACCATAATATCGTAGAATATACTAGAATATACTAGAATATACAAGAATATACTAGAATATACTAGAATATACTAGAATATACTAGAGTATACCATAATATCCTAGAATATACTAGAATATGCCAGAATGTACTAGAATATGCTAGAATATACCAGAATATACTATAATATACTAGAATACAATAGAATATACCATAATATCCTAGAATATACTAGAATATACTAGAATATACCATAATATACTAGAATATACAAGAGTATAATAGAATATACTAGAATATACTAGAATATACTAGAGTATACCATAATATCCTAGAATATACTAGAATATGCCAGAATGTACTAGAATATACTAGAATATACCTGATTATACTAGAATATACTAGAATATACCAGATTTTACTAGAATATACTAGGATATAACAGAATATACTAGAATATAGTAGAATAAACCAGAATGAACATGAATATAATAGAATATATTAGAATATACTAGAATATACTAGAATATACTAGAATATACCAGAATATACTATAATATACTAGAATATACTATAATATCCTAGAATATACTAGAATATACTAGAATATACTAGGATATACCAGAATATACTAGAATATACTAGAATATACTAGAATATACTAGAATATACTAGAATATACCAGAATATACTATAATATACTAGAATATAATAGAATATACCATAATATCCTAGAATATACTAGAATATACTAGAATATACCATAATATACAAGAATATACAAGAATATACTAGGATATACCGCAATATACTATAATATACTAGAATATACTAGAATATACTAGAATATATTAGAATATACTAGAATATACCAGAATATACTATAATATACTAGAATATAATAGAATATACCATAATATCCTAGAATATACTAGAATATAATAGAATAGACCATAATACCGTAGAATATACTAGAATATACTAGAATATACTAGGATATACCAGAATATACTAGAATATACCAGAATATACTAGAATATACCATAATATCCTAGAATATACTAGAATATACTAGAATATACTAGGATATACCAGAATATACTAGAATATACTAGAATATACTAGAATATACCAGAATATACTAGAATATACTAGAATATACTAGAATATACTTGAATATACTAGAATATATCAGAATATGCTATAATATACTAGAATATAATAGAATATACCATAATATCCTAGAATATACTAGAATATACTAGAATATACTATAATATCCTAGGATATACTAGAATATACTAGAATATACTAGGATATACCAGAATATACTAGAATATACTAGAATATACTAGAATATACTAGAATATACCATAATATACAAGAATATACAAGAATATACTAGGATATACCACAATATACTATAATATACTAGAATATACTAGAATATATTAGAATATACTAGAATATACCAGAATATACTATAATATACTAGAATATAATAGAATATACCATAATACCGTAGAATATACTAGAATATAATAGAATATACCATAATATCCTAGAATATACTAGAATATAATTGAATATACCATAATACCGTAGAATATACTAGAATATACTAGAATATACTAGAGTATACCATAATATCCTAGAATATACTAGAATATAATAGAATATACCATAATACCGTAGAATATACTAGAATATACTAGAATATACTAGAATATACCAGAATATGCTATAATATACTAGAATATAATAGAATATACCATAATATCCTAGAATATACTAGAATATACTAGAATATCATAATATCCTAGAATATACTAGAATATAATTGAATATACCATAATACCGTAGAATATACTAGAATATACTAGAATATACTAGAATATACTAGAATATATTAGAGTATACCATAATATCCTAGAATATACTAGAATATGCCAGAATGTACTAGAATATACTAGAATATACCAGATTATACTAGAATATACTAGAATATACCAGATTATACTAGAATATACTAGGATATACCAGAATATACTAGAATATACTAGAATAAACTAGAATGAACTAGAATATACTAGAATATACTAGAATATACTAGAATATACCATAATATCCTAGAATATACTAGAATATTCTAGAATATACTAGAATATACCATAATATCCTAGAATATACTAGAATATACTAGAATATACTATAATATCCTAGGATATACTAGAATATACTAGAATATACTAGGATATACCAGAATATACTAGAATATACTAGAATATACTAGAATATACTAGAATATACTAGAATATACCAGAATATACCATAATACCGTAGAATATACTAGTATATACTAGAATATACTAGTATATACTAGAATATACTAGGATATACCAGAATATACTAGAATATACTAGAATATACTAGAATATACCAGCATATACTAGAATATACTAGAATATACTAGAATATACTAGAATATACTAGAATATACTAGAATATACCAGAATATGCTATAATATACTAGAATATAATAGAATATACCATAATATCCTAGAATACACTAGAATATACTAGAATATACTAGAATATACTAGAATATACTAGAATATATTAGAGTATACCATAATATCCTAGAATATACTAGAATATGCCAGAATGTACTAGAATATACTAGAATATACCAGATTATACTAGAATATACTAGAATATACCAGATTATACTAGAATATACTAGGATATACCAGAATATACTAGAATATACTAGAATAAACTAGAATGAACTAGAATATACTAGAATATACTAGAATATACTAGAATATACCATAATATCCTAGAATATACTAGAATATTCTAGAATATACTAGAATATACCATAATATCCTAGAATATACTAGAATATACTAGAATATACTATAATATCCTAGGATATACTAGAATATACTAGAATATACTAGGATATACCAGAATATACTAGAATATACTAGAATATACTAGAATATACTAGAATATACTAGAATATACCAGAATATACCATAATACCGTAGAATATACTAGTATATACTAGAATATACTAGTATATACTAGAATATACTAGGATATACCAGAATATACTAGAATATACTAGAATATACTAGAATATACCAGCATATACTAGAATATACTAGAATATACTAGAATATACTAGAATATACTAGAATATACTAGAATATACCAGAATATGCTATAATATACTAGAATATAATAGAATATACCATAATATCCTAGAATACACTAGAATATACTAGAATATACTAGAATATACTAGAATATACCAGAATGTACTAGAATATGCTAGAATATACCAGATTATACTAGAATATACTAGAATATACTAGAATATACCAGATTATACTAGAATATACTAGGATATACCAGAATATACTAGAATATACTAGAATAAACCAGAATATACTATAATATACTAGAATATAATAGAATATACCATAATATCCTAGAATATACTAGAATATACTAGAATATACCATAATATACTAGAATATACAAGAATATACTAGAATATACTAGAATATACTAGAATATACTAGAGTATACCATAATATCCTAGAATATACTAGAATATACTAGAATATACCATAATATACTAGAATATACAAGAGTATAATAGTATATACTAGAATATACTAGAATATACCAGATTATACTAGAATATACTAGAATATACTGGAATATACTAGAATATACCATAATATACAAGAATATACATGAATATACTAGGATATACCACAATATACTATAATATACTAGAATATACTAGAATATATTAGAATATACTAGAATATACCAGAATATACTATAATATACTAGAATATAATAGAATATACCATAATAACGTAGAATATACTAGAATATAATAGAATATACCATAATATCCTAGAATATACTAGAATATAATTGAATATACCATAATACCGTAGAATATACTAGAATATACTAGAATATACTAGAATATACTAGAATATAGTAGAGTATACCATAATATCCTAGAATATACTAGAATATAATAGAATATACCATAATACCGTAGAATATACTAGAATATACTAGAATATACTAGAATATACTAGGATATACCAGAATATACTAGAATATACTAGAATATACTAGAATATACCATAATATCCTAGAATATACTAGAATATACTAGAATATACTTGAACATAATAGAATATAACAGAATATACTAGAATATACTAGAATATACTAGAATATAACAGAATATACCATAATATACAAGAATATACAAGAATATACTAGGATATACCACAATATACTATACTATACTAGAATATACTAGAATAAATTAGAATATACTAGAATATACCAGAATATACTATAATATACTAGAATATAATAGAATATACCATAATACCGTAGAATATACTAGAATATAATAGAATATACCATAATATCCTAGAATATACTAGAATATAATTGAATATACCATAATACCGTAGAATATACTAGAATATACTAGAATATACCAGATTTTACTAGAATATACTAGGATATAACAGAATATACTAGAATATAGTAGAATAAACCAGAATGAACAAGAATATAATAGAATATATTAGAATATACTAGAATATACTAGAATATACTAGAATATACCATAATATCCTAGAATATACTAGAATATACTAGAATATACTAGGATATACCAGAATATACTAGAATATACTAGAATATACAATAATATCCTAGGATATACTAGAATATACTAGAATATACTATAATATACTAGAATATAATAGAATATACCATAATACCGTAGAATATACTAGAATATAATAGAATATACCATAATATCCTAGAATATACTAGAATATAATTGAATATACCATAATACCGTAGAATATACTAGAATATACTAGAATATACTAGAATATACTAGAATATACTAGAGTATACCATAATATCCTAGAATATACTAGAATATAATAGAATATACCATAATACCGTAGAATATACTAGAATATACTAGAATATACTAGAATATACTAGGATATACCAGAATATACTAGAATATACTAGAATATACTAGAATATACCATAATATCCTAGAATATACTAGAATATACTAGAACATACTAGGATATACCAGAATATACTAGAATATACTAGAATATACTAGAATATACTAGAATATACCATAATAAACAAGAATATACAAGAATATACTAGGATATACCACAATATACTATACTATACTAGAATATACTAGAATATATTAGAATATACTAGAATATACCAGAATATACTATAATATACTAGAATATAATAGAATATACCATAATACCGTAGAATATACTAGAATATAATAGAATATACCATAATATCCTAGAATATACTAGAATATAATTGAATATACCATAATACCGTGGAGTATACTAGAATATACTAGAATATACCAGATTTTACTAGAATATACTAGGATATAACAGAATATACTAGAATATAGTAGAATAAACCAGAATGAACAAGAATATAATAGAATATATTAGAATATACTAGAATATACTAGAATATACTAGAATATACCATAATATCCTAGAATATACTAGAATATACTAGAATATACTAGGATATACCAGAATATACTAGAATATACTAGAATATACTATAATATCCTAGGATATACTAGAATATACTAGAATATACCATAATATCCTAGAATATACTAGAATATACTAGAATATACTAGGATATACCACAATATACTAGAATATACTAGAATATATTAGAATAAACTAGAATATACTAGAATATACCAGAATATTCTATAATATACTAGAATATAATAGAATATACCATAATATCGTAGAATATACTAGAGTATACTAGAATATACTAGAATATACTATAATATCCTAGGATATACTAGAATATACTAGAATATACTAGGATATACCAGAATATACTAGAATATACTAGAATATACTGGAATATACTAGAATATACCATAATATACAAGAATATACATGAATATACTAGGATATACCACAATATACTATAATATACTAGAATATACTAGAATATATTAGAATATACTAGAATATACCAGAATATACTATAATATACTAGAATATAATAGAATATACCATAATACCGTAGAATATACTAGAATATAATAGAATATACCATAATATCCTAGAATATACTAGAATATAATTGAATATACCATAATACCGTAGAATATACTAGAATATACTAGAATATACTAGAATATACTAGAATATAGTAGAGTATACCATAATATCCTAGAATATACTAGAATATAATAGAATATACCATAATACCGTAGAATATACTAGAATATACTAGAATATACTAGAATATACTAGGATATACCAGAATATACTAGAATATACTAGAATATACTAGAATATACCAGAATATACTAGAATATAATAGAATATACCTGATTATACTAGAATATACTAGAATATACCAGATTATACTAGAATATACTAGGATATAACAGAATATACTAGAATATAGTAGGATAAACCAGAATGAACAAGAATATAATAGAATATACTAGAATATACTAGAATATACTAGAATATACTAGAATATACCATAATATCCTAGAATATACTAGAATATACTAGAATATACTAGGATATACCAGAATATACTAGAATATACTAGAATATACTAGAATATACTAGAATATACCATAATATACTAGAATATACTAGAATATACTAGAATATACTAGAATATACTAGAATATTCCAGAATATGCTATAATATACTAGAATATAATAGAATATACCATAATATACTAGAATATACTAGAATATATTAGAATATACTAGAATATACCAGAATATACTATAATATACTAGAATATAATAGAATATACCATAATACCGTAGAATATACTAGAATATAATAGAATATACCATAATATCCTAGAATATACTAGAATATAATAGAATAGACCATAATACCGTAGAATATACTAGAATATACTAGAATATACTAGGATATACCAGAATATACTAGAATATACTAGAATATACTAGAATATACCATAATATCCTAGAATATACTAGAATATACTAGAACATACTAGGATATACCAGAATATACTAGAATATACTAGAATATACTAGAATATACTAGAATATACCATAATATACAAGAATATACAAGAATATACTAGGATATACCACAATATACTATACTATACTAGAATATACTAGAATATATTAGAATATACTAGAATATACCAGAATATACTATAATATACTAGAATATAATAGAATATACCATAATACCGTAGAATATACTAGAATATAATAGAATATACCATAATATCCTAGAATATACTAGAATATAATTGAATATACCATAATACCGTAGAATATACTAGAATATACTAGAATATACCAGATTTTACTAGAATATACTAGGATATAACAGAATATACTAGAATATAGTAGAATAAACCAGAATGAACAAGAATATAATAGAATATATTAGAATATACTAGAATATACTAGAATATACTAGAATATACTAGAATATACCATAACATCCTAGAATATACTAGAATATACTAGAATATACTAGAATATACCAGAATATACTAGAATATACTAGAATATACTATAATATCCTAGGATATACTAGAATATACTAGAATATACCATAATATCCTAGAATATACTAGAATATACTAGAATATACTAGGATATACCACAATATACGAGAATATACTAGAATATATTAGAATAAACTAGAATATACTAGAATATACCAGAATATTCTATAATATACTAGAATATAATAGAATATACCACAATATCGTAGAATATACTAGAGTATACTAGAATATACTAGAATATACTATAATATCCTAGGATATACTAGAATATACTAGAATATACTAGGATATACCAGAATATACTAGAATATACTAGAATATACTGGAATATACTAGAATATACCATAATATACAAGAATATACAAGAATATACTAGGATATACCACAATATACTATAATATACTAGAATATACTAGAATATATTAGAATATACTAGAATATACCAGAATATACTATAATATACTAGAATATAATAGAATATACCATAATACCGTAGAATATACTAGAATATAATAGAATATACCATAATATCCTAGAATATACTAGAATATAATTGAATATACCATAATACCGTAGAATATACTAGAATATACTAGAATATACTAGAATATACTAGAATATACTAGAGTATACCATAATATCCTAGAATATACTAGAATATAATAGAATATACCATAATACCGTAGAATATACTAGAATATACTAGAATATACTAGAATATACTAGGATATACCAGAATATACTAGAATATACTAGAATATACTAGAATATACCAGAATATACTAGAATATAATAGAATATACCTGATTATACTAGAATATACTAGAATATACCAGATTATACTAGAATATACTAGGATATAACAGAATATACTAGAATATAGTAGAATAAACCAGAATGAACAAGAATATAATAGAATATACTAGAATATACTAGAATATACTAGAATATACTAGAATATACCATAATATCCTAGAATATACTAGAATATACTAGAATATACTAGGATATACCAGAATATACTAGAATATACTAGAATATACTAGAATATACTAGAATATACTAGAATATTCCAGAATATGCTATAATATACTAGAATATAATAGAATATACCATAATATACTAGAATATACTAGAATATATTAGAATATACTAGAATATACCAGAATATACTATAATATACTAGAATATAATAGAATATACCATAATACCGTAGAATATACTAGAATATAATAGAATATAC
>CAJYYI030000550.1:0-10944 GCA_913789915.3 Sphecodes monilicornis
TATTCTAGTATATTCTAGTACATTCTAGCATATTCTGCTATATTCTAGTATATTCTAGAATAATCTTGTATATTCTGGAATATTCTAGTATATTCTAGTATATTCTAGTATATTCTGCTATATTCTAGTATATTCTAGTATATTCTAGTATATTCTAGTATATTCTGGTATATTCTAGTATATTCTGGTTTATTCTAGTATATTCTAGAACATTGTAGTATATTCTAGTATAATCTGGTATATTCTAGTATATTCTAGTACATTCTAGTACATTCTAGCATACTCTGCTATATTCTAGTATATTCTAGTATAATCTTGTATATTCTGGAATATTCTGGTATATTCTACTATATTCTAGTATATTCTGGTATATTCTAGTATATTCTAGTATATTCTGGTATATTCAAGTATATTCTAGTAAATTCTAGTATATTCTAGTATATTATGGTATATTCTAGTATATTCTAGTATATTCTAGTATATTCTAGTATATTCTATTATATTCTGGTACATTCTGGTATATTCTCGTATATTCTAGTATATTCCATTATATTCCGGTATATTCTAGCATATTCTACTATATTCTAGTATATTCTTGTATATTCCGGTATATTCTAGTATATTCTGGTATATTCTGGTATATTCTGGTATATTCTAGTATATTCTAGTACATTGTAGTATATTCTAGTATAATCTGGTATATTCTAGTATATTCTAGTATATTCTAGTATATTCCGGTATATTCTAGCATATTCTACTATATTCTAGTATATTCTTGTATATTCCGGAATATTCTAGTATATTCTGGTATATTCTGGTATATTCTAGTATATTCTAGTACATTGTAGTATATTCTAGTATAATCTGGTATATTCTAGTGTATTCTAGTACATTCTAGTACATTCTAGCATATTCTGCTATATTCTAGTATATTCTAGTATAATCTTGTATATTCTAGTATAATCTTGTATATTCTGGAATATTCCAGTATATTCTACTATATTCTAGTATATTCTGGTATATTCTAGTATATTCTAGTATATTCTAGTTTATTCTGGTATATTCAAGTATATTCTAGTATATTCTAGTATATTCTAGTATATTATGGTATATTCTAGTATATTCTAGTATATTCTAGTATATTCTAGTATATTCTAGTATATTCTATTATATTCTGGTACATTCTGGTATATTCTAGTATATTCTAGTATATTCTAGTATATTCCGGTATATTCTAGCATATTCTACTATATTCTAGTATATTCTTGTATATTCCGGTATATTCTAGTATATTCTGGTATATTCTGGTATATTCTAGTATATTCTAGTACATTGTAGTATATTCTAGTATAATCTGGTTTATTCTAGTATATTCTAGTACATTCTAGTACATTCTAGCATATTCTGCTATATTCTAGTATATTCTAGAATAATCTTGTATATTCTGGAATATTCTAGTATATTCTAGTATATTCTAGTATATTCTGCTATATTCTAGTATATTCTAGTATATTCTAGTATATTCTAGTATATTCTGGTATATTCTAGTATATTCTGGTATATTCTAGTATATTCTAGTACATTCTAGTATATTCTAGTATAATCTGGTATATTCTAGTATATTCTAGTACATTCTAGTACATTCTAGCATACTCTGCTATATTCTAGTATATTCTAGTATAATCTTGTATATTCTGGAATATTCTGGTATATACTACTATATTCTAGTATATTCTGGTATATTCTAGTATATTCTAGTATATTCTGGTATATTCAAGTATATTCTAGTATATTCTAGTATATTCTAGTATATTATGGTATATTCTAGTATATTCTAGTATATTCTAGTATATTCTAGTATATTCTAGTATATTCTATTATATTCTGGTACATTCTGGTATATTCTCGTATATTCTAGTATATTCCATTATATTCCGGTATATTCTAGCATATTCTACTATATTCTAGTATATTCTTGTATATTCCGGTATATTCTAGTATATTCTGGTATATTCTGGTATATTCTAGTATATTCTAGTACATTGTAGTATATTCTAGTATAATCTGGTTTATTCTAGTATATTCTAGTACATTCTAGTACATTCTAGCATATTCTGCTATATTCTAGTATATTCTACTATAATCTTGTATATTCTGGAATATTCTAGTATATTCTAGTATATTCTGCTATATTCTAGTATATTCTAGTATATTCTAGTATATTCTGGTATATTCTAGTATATTCTGGTATATTCTAGTATATTCTAGTATATTCTAGTATATTCCGGTATATTCTAGCATATTCTACTATATTCTAGTATATTCTTGAATATTCCGGAATATTCTAGTATATTCTGGTATATTCTGGTATATTCTAGTATATTCTAGTACATTGTAGTATATTCTAGTATAATCTGGTATATTCTAGTGTATTCTAGTACATTCTAGTACATTCTAGCATATTCTGCTATATTCTAGTATATTCTAGTATAATCTTGTATATTCTGGAATATTCCAGTATATTCTACTATATTCTAGTATATTCTGGTATATTCTAGTATATTCTAGTATATTCTAGTTTATTCTGGTATATTCAAGTATATTCTAGTATATTCTAGTATATTCTAGTATATTATGGTATATTCTAGTATATTCTAGTATATTCTAGTATATTCTAGTATATTCTAGTATATTCTATTATATTCTGGTACATTCTGGTATATTCTAGTATATTCTATTATATTCTAGTATATTCCGGTATATTCTAGCATATTCTACTATATTCTAGTATATTCTTGTATATTCCGGTATATTCTAGTATATTCTGGTATATTCTGGTATATTCTAGTATATTCTAGTACATTGTAGTATATTCTAGTATAATCTGGTTTATTCTAGTATATTCTAGTACATTCTAGTACATTCTAGCATATTCTGCTATATTCTAGTATATTCTAGAATAATCTTGTATATTCTGGAATATTCTAGTATATTCTAGTATATTCTAGTATATTCTGCTATATTCTAGTATATTCTAGTATATTCTATTATATTCTAGTATATTCTGGTATATTCTAGTATATTCTGGTATATTCTAGTATATTCTAGAACATTGTAGTATATTCTAGTATAATCTGGTATATTCTAGTATATTCTAGTACATTCTAGTACATTCTAGCATACTCTGCTATATTCTAGTATATTCTAGTATAATCTTGTATATTCTGGAATATTCTGGTATATTCTACTATATTATAGTATATTCTGGTATATTCTAGTATATTCTAGTATATTCTGGTATATTCAAGCATATTCCAGTATATTCTACTATATTCTAGTATATTCTGGTATATTCTAGTATATTCTAGTATATTCTAGTATATTCTAGTATATTCTAGTATATTCTATTATATTCTGGTACATTCTGGTATATTCTCGTATATTCTAGTATATTCCATTATATTCCGGTATATTCTAGCATATTCTACTATATTCTAGTATATTCTTGTATATTCCGGTATATTCTAGTATATTCTGGTATATTCTGGTATATTCTAGTATATTCTAGTACATTGTAGTATATTCTAGTATAATCTGGTTTATTCTAGTATATTCTAGTACATTCTAGTACATTCTAGCATATTCTGCTATATTCTAGTATATTCTAGTATAATCTTGTATATTCTGGAATATTCTAGTATATTCTAGTATATTCTAGTATATTCTGCTATATTCTAGTATATTCTAGTATATTCTAGTATATTCTGGTATATTCTAGTATATTCTGGTATATTCTAGTATATTCTAGTATATTCTAGTATATTCCGGTATATTCTAGCATATTCTACTATATTCTAGTATATTCTTGTATATTCCGGGATATTCTAGTATATTCTGGTATATTCTGGTATATTCTAGTATATTCTAGTACATTGTCGTATATTCTAGTATAATCTGGTATATTCTAGTATATTCTAGTACATTCTAGTACATTCTAGTACATTCTAGCATATTCCAGTATATTCTAGTATATTCCGGTATATTCTAGCATATTCTGCTATATTCTAGTATATTCTTGTATATTCCGGTATATTCTAGTATATTCTGGTATATTCTGGTATATTCTAGTATCTTCTAGTACATTCCGGAATATTCTAGTATATTCTGGTATATTCTGGTATATTCTAGTATATTCTAGTACATTGTAGTATATTCTAGAATAATCTGGTATATTCTAGTATATTCTGGTATATTCTAGTATATTCTAGTATATTCTAGTTTATTCTGGTATATTCAAGTATATTCTAGTATATTCTAGTATATTCTAGTATATTATGGTATATTCTAGTATATTCTAGTATATTCTAGTATATTCTAGTATATTCTAGTATATTCTATTATATTCTGATACATTCTGGTATATTCTAGTATATTCTATTATATTCTAGTATATTCCGGTATATTCTAGCATATTCTGCTATATTCTAGTATATTCTTGTATATTCCGGTATATTCTAGTATATTCTGGTATATTCTGGTATATTCTAGTATATTCTAGTACATTCCTGAATATTCTAGTATATTCTGGTATATTCTGGTATATTCTAGTATATTCTAGTACATTGTAGTATATTCTAGTATAATCTGGTATATTCTAGTGTATTCTAGTACATTCTAGTACATTCTAGCATATTCTGCTATATTCTAGTATATTCTAGTATATTCTAGTATATTCTAGTATATTATTTTATATTCTAGTATATTCTAGTATATTATACTATATTCTGGTATATTCTAGTATATTCTAGTATAATCTTGTATATTCTGGAATATTCTAGTATATTCTAGTATATTCTAGTATATTCTGGTATATTCTAGTATATTCTGGTATATTCTAGTATATTCTAGTATATTCTAGTATATTCTACTATATTCTAGTATATTCTTGTATATTCCGGTATATTCTAGTATATTCTGGTATATTCTGGTATATTCTAGTATATTCTAGTACATTCTAGTATATTCTAGTATAATCTGGTATATTCTAGTATATTCTAGTACATTCTAGTATATTCCGGTATATTCTAGCATATTCTACTATATTCTAGTATATTCTTGTATATTCCGGAATATTCTAGTATATTCTGGTATATTCTGGTATATTCTAGTGTATTCTAGTACATTCTAGTACATTCTAGCATATTCTGCTATATTCTAGTATATTCTAGTATAATCTTGTATATTCTGGAATATTCCAGTATATTCTACTATATTCTAGTATATTCTGGTATATTCTAGTATATTCTAGTATATTCTAGTTTATTCTGGTATATTCAAGTATATTCTAGTATATTCTAGTATATTCTATTATATTCTAGTATATTCCGGTATATTCTAGCATATTCTACTATATTCTAGTATATTCTTGTATATTCCGGTATATTCTAGTATATTCTGGTATATTCTGGTATATTCTAGTATATTCTAGTACATTGTAGTATATTCTAGTATAATCTGGTTTATTCTAGTATATTCTAGTATATTCTAGTATATTATGGTATATTCTAGAATATTCTAGTATATTCTAGTATATTCTAGTATATTCTAGTATATTCTAGTACATTGTAGTATATTCTAGTATAATCTGGTATATTCTAGTGTATAATAGTACATTCTAGTGCATTCTAGCATATTCTGCTATATTCTAGTATATTTTAGTATAATCTTATATATTCTGGAATATTCTAGTATATTCTACTATATTCTAGTATATTCTGGTATATTCTAGTATATTCTAGTATATTCTAGTATATTCTGGTATATTCAAGTATATTCTAGTATATTCTAGTATATTCTAGTATATTATGGTATATTCTAGAATATTCTAGTATATTCTAGTATATTCTAGTATATTCCGGTATATTCTAGCATATTCTACTATATTCTAGTATATTCTTGTATATTCCGGTATATTCCAGTATATTCTGGTATATTCTGGTATATTCTAGTATATTCTAGTACATTGTAGTATATTCTAGTATAATCTGGTATATTCTAGTATATTCTAGTACATTCTGGTACATTCTAGTACATTCTAGCATATTCTAGTATATTCTAGTATATTCCGGTATATTCTAGCATATTCTGCTATATTCTAGTATATTCTTGTATATTCCGGTATATTCTAGTATATTCTGGTATATTCTGGTATATTCTAGTATATTCTAGTACATTGTAGTATATTCTAGTATAATCTGGTATATTCTAGTATATTCTAGTATATTCTAGTATATTCCGGTATATTCTAGCATATTCTACTATATTCTAGTATATTCTTGAATATTCCGGAATATTCTAGTATATTCTGGTATATTCTGGTATATTCTAGTTTATTCTAGAACATTGTAGTATATTCTAGTATATTCTAGTATATTCTAGTTTATTCTGGTATATTCAAGTATATTCTAGTATATTCTAGTATATTCTAGTATATTCTGCTATATTCTAGTATATTCTAGTATATTCTAGTATATTCTGGTATATTCTAGTATATTCTGGTATATTCTAGTATATTCTAGTATATTCTAGTATATTCCGGTATATTCTAGTATATTCTAGTATAATCTTGTATATTCTGGAATATTCTGGTATATTCTACTATATTCTAGTATATTCTGGTATATTCTAGTATATTCTAGTATATTCTGGTATATTCAAGTATATTCTAGTATATTCTAGTATATTCTAGTATATTATGGTATATTCTAGTATATTCTAGTATATTCTAGTATATTCTAGTATATTCTAGTATATTCTATTATATTCTGGTACATTCTGGTATATTCTCGTATATTCTAGTATATTCCATTATATTCCGGTATATTCTAGCATATTCTACTATATTCTAGTATATTCTTGTATATTCCGGTATATTCTAGTATATTCTGGTATATTCTGGTATATTCTAGTATATTCTAGTACATTGTAGTATATTCTAGTATAATCTGGTTTATTCTAGTATATTCTAGTACATTCTAGTACATTCTAGCATATTCTGCTATATTCTAGTATATTCTAGTATAATCTTGTATATTCTGGAATATTCTAGTATATTCTAGTATATTCTAGTATATTCTGCTATATTCTAGTATATTCTAGTATATTCTAGTATATTCTGGTATATTCTAGTATATTCTGGTATATTCTAGTATATTCTAGTATATTCTAGTATATTCCGGTATATTCTAGCATATTCTACTATATTCTAGTATATTCTTGTATATTCCGGTATATTCTAGTATATTCTGGTATATTCTGGTATATTCTAGTATATTCTAGTACATTGTCGTATATTCTAGTATAATCTGGTATATTCTAGTATATTCTAGTACATTCTAGTACATTCTAGTACATTCTAGCATATTCCAGTATATTCTAGTATATTCCGGTATATTCTAGCATATTCTGCTATATTCTAGTATATTCTTGTATATTCCGGTATATTCTAGTATATTCTGGTATATTCTGGTATATTCTAGTATCTTCTAGTACATTCCGGAATATTCTAGTATATTCTGGTATATTCTGGTATATTCTAGTATATTCTAGTACATTGTAGTATATTCTAGAATAATCTGGTATATTCTAGTATATTCTAGTATATTCTAGTATATTCTAGTATATTCTAGTATATTCTAGTTTATTCTGGTATATTCAAGTATATTCTAGTATATTCTAGTATATTCTAGTATATTATGGTATATTCTAGTATATTCTAGTATATTCTAGTATATTCTAGTATATTCTAGTATATTCTATTATATTCTGGTACATTCTGGTATATTCTAGTATATTCTATTATATTCTAGTATATTCCGGTATATTCTAGCATATTCTACTATATTCTAGTATATTCTTGTATATTCCGGTATATTCTAGTATATTCTGGTATATTCTGGTATATTCTAGTATATTCTAGTACATCGTAGTATATTCTAGTATAATCTGGTTTATTCTAGTATATTGTAGTACATTCTAGTACATTCTAGCATATTCTGCTATATTCTAGTATATTCTACTATAATCTTGTATATTCTGGAATATTCTAGTATATTCTAGTATATTCTAGTATATTCTGCTATATTCTAGTATATTCTAGTATATTCTAGTATATTCTGGTATATTCTAGTATATTCTGGTATATTCTAGTATATTCTATTATATTCTGGTACATTCTGGTATATTCTAGTATATTCTATTATATTCTAGTATATTCCGGTATATTCTAGCATATTCTACTATATTCTAGTATATTCTTGTATATTCCGGTATATTCTAGTATATTCTGGTATATTCTGGTATATTCTAGTATATTCTAGTACATCGTAGTATATTCTAGTATAATCTGGTTTATTCTAGTATATTGTAGTACATTCTAGTACATTCTAGCATATTCTGCTATATTCTAGTATATTCTACTATAATCTTGTATATTCTGGAATATTCTAGTATATTCTAGTATATTCTAGTATATTCTGCTATATTCTAGTATATTCTAGTATATTCTAGTATATTCTGGTATATTCTAGTATATTCTGGTATATTCTAGTATATTCTAGTATATTCTGGTATATTCTAGTATATTCTAGTATATTCTAGTATATTCTAGTTTATTCTGGTATATTCAAGTATATTCTAGTATATTCTAGTATATTCTAGTATATTATGGTATATTCTAGTATATTCTAGTATATTCTAGTATATTCTAGTATATTCTAGTATATTCTATTATATTCTAGTATATTCCGGTATATTCTAGCATATTCTACTATATTCTAGTATATTCTTGTATATTCCGGTATATTCTAGTATATTCTGGTATATTCTGGTATATTCTAGTATATTCTAGTACATTGTAGTATATTCTAGTATAATCTGGTTTATTCTAGTATATTCTAGTACATTCTAGTACATTCTAGCATATTCTGCTATATTCTAGTATATTCTAGAATAATCTTGTATATTCTGGAATATTCTAGTATATTCTAGTATATTCTAGTATATTCTGCTATATTCTAGTATATTCTAGTATATTCTAGTATATTCTGGTATATTCTAGTATATTCTGGTATATTCTAGTATATTCTAGAACATTGTAGTATATTCTAGTATAATCTGGTATATTCTAGTATATTCTAGTACATTCTAGTACATTCTAGCATACTCTGCTATATTCTAGTATATTCTAGTATAATCTTGTATATTCTGGAATATTCTGGTATATTCTACTATATTCTAGTATATTCTGGTATATTCTAGTATATTCTAGTATATTCTGGTATATTCAAGTATATTCTAGTATATTCTAGTATATTCTAGTATATTATGGTATATTCCAGTATATTCTAGTATATTCTAGTATATTCTAGTATATTCTAGTATATTCTATTATATTCTGGTACATTCTGGTATATTCTCGTATATTCTAGTATATTCCATTATATTCCGGTATATTCTAGCATATTCTACTATATTCTAGTATATTCTTGTATATTCCGGTATATTCTAGTATATTCTGGTATATTCTGGTATATTCTAGTATATTCTAGTACATTGTAGTATATTCTAGTATAATCTGGTTTATTCTAGTATATTCTAGTACATTCTAGTACATTCTAGCATATTCTGCTATATTCTAGTATATTCTAGTATAATCTTGTATATTCTGGAATATTCTAGTATATTCTAGTATATTCTGCTATATTCTAGTATATTCTAGTATATTCTAGTATATTCTGGTATATTCTAGTATATTCTGGTATATTCTAGTATATTCTAGTATATTCTAGTATATTCCGGTATATTCTAGCATATTCTACTATATTCTAGTATATTCTTGTATATTCCGGTATATTCTAGTATATTCTGGTATATTCTGGTATATTCTAGTATATTCTAGTACATTGTCGTATATTCTAGTATAATCTGGTATATTCTAGTATATTCTAGTACATTCTAGTACATTCTAGTACATTCTAGCATATTCTAGTATATTCTAGTATATTCCGGTATATTCTAGCATATTCTGCTATATTCTAGTATATTCTTGTATATTCCGGTATATTCTAGTATATTCTGGTATATTCTGGTATATTCTAGTATCTTCTAGTACATTCCGGAATATTCTAGTATATTCTGGTATATTCTGGTATATTCTAGTATATTCTAGTACATTGTAGTATATTCTAGAATAATCTGGTATATTCTAGTATATTCTGGTATATTCTAGTATATTCTAGTATATTCTAGTTTATTCTGGTATATTCAAGTATATTCTAGTATATTCTAGTATATTCTAGTATATTATGGTATAT
Organism: Sphecodes monilicornis; assembly: GCA_913789915.3. Classification (NCBI taxonomy): domain Eukaryota; kingdom Metazoa; phylum Arthropoda; class Insecta; order Hymenoptera; family Halictidae; genus Sphecodes; species Sphecodes monilicornis. The sequence continues at coordinate 10,374 of CAJYYI030000550.1, forward strand.
TCTAGTTTATTCTAGTATATTCTGGTATATTCTAGTATATTCTAGTATATTCTATTATATTCTGGTACATTCTGGTATATTCTAGTATATTCTATTATATTCTAGTATATTCCGGTATATTCTAGCATATTCTACTATATTCTAGTATATTCTTGTATATTCCGGTATATTCTAGTATATTCTGGTATATTCTGGTATATTCTAGTATATTCTAGTACATCGTAGTATATTCTAGTATAATCTGGTTTATTCTAGTATATTGTAGTAGATTCTAGTACATTCTAGCATATTCTGCTATATTCTAGTATATTCTAGAATAATCTTGTATATTCTGGTATATTCAAGTATATTCTAGTACATTGTAGTATATTCTAGTATAATCTGGTTTATTCTAGTATATTCTAGTACATTCTAGCATATTCTGCTATATTCTAGTATATTCTACTATAATCTTGTATATTCTGGAATATTCTAGTATATTCTAGTATATTCTAGTATATTCTGCTATATTCTAGTAAATTCTAGTATATTCTAGTATATTCTGGTATATTCTAGTATATTCTGGTATATT
>CAJYYI030000551.1:0-18439 GCA_913789915.3 Sphecodes monilicornis
ACCAGAATATACTAGAATATACAAGAATATACTAGAATATATGAAAATATACTAGAATATACTAGAATAAACTAGAATATACCAGAATATACCAGAATATACTATATTATACTAGAATGTACAAGAATATACCAGAATATACTAGAATATACTAGAATATACTAGAATATACTAGAATATTCCAGAATATACTAGAATATACTAGAATATACAAGAATATCGTAGAATATACTAGAATATACAAGAATATTGTAGAATATACTAGAATATACTTTAATATACTAGAATAAACTAGAATACACTATAATATACTAGCATATACTAGAATATACTATAATATACTAGAATATACCAGAATCTAAAAGAATATCCTAGAATATACCAGAATATACCAGAATATACTAGAATATACTAGAATATACTAGAATATACTAGAATATTCCCGAATATACTAGAATATACTAGAATATACTAGAATATACCAGAATATACCAGAATATACTAGAATATACTAGAATATACTAGAATATACTAGAATATTCCAGAATATACTAGAATATACTAGAATATACTAGAATATACCAGAATATACAAGAATATACTAGAAGATACCAGAATATACTAGAATATACTAGAATATACTAGAATATACTAGAATATACTAGAATATACTAGAATATACTAGAATATACTAGAATATACTAGAATATACTAGAATATACTAGAATATACCAGAATATACAAGAATATGCTTGAAGATACCAGAATATACTAGAATATACTAGAATATACCAGAATATAATAGAATATACTAGAATATACTAGAATATACCAGAATATGCAAGAACATACTGGAATATACTAGAATGTACTAGAATATACTAGAGTATACTAGAATATACTAGAATATACTAGAATATACTATAATATACTATCATATACCTGAATATACTAGAATATACTAGGATATACTAGAATCGACCAGAATATACTAGAATATACAAGAATATACTAGAATATATGAAAATATACTAGAATATACTAGAATAAACTAGAATATACCAGAATATACCAGAATATACTATATTATACTAGAATGTACAAGAATATACCAGAATATACTAGAATATACTAGAATATACTAGAATATACTAGAATATTCCAGAATATACTAGAATATACTAGAATATACAAGAATATTGTAGAATATACTAGAATATACAAGAATATTGTAGAATATACTAGAATATACTTTAATATACTAGAATAAACTAGAATACACTTTAATATACTAGCATATACCAGAATATACTATAATATACTAGAATATACCAGAATCTAAAAGAATATCCTAGAATATACCAGAATATACCAGAATATACTAGAATATACTAGAATATACTAGAATATACTAGAATATTCCCGAATATACTAGAATATACTAGAATATACTAGAATATACCAGAATATACCAGAATATACTAGAATATACTAGAATATACTAGAATATACTAGAATATTCCAGAATATACTAGAATATACTAGAATATACTAGAATATACAAGAATATACAAGAATATACTAGAAGATACCAGAATATACTAAAATATACTAGAATATACCAGAATATACTAGAATATACTAGAATATACTAGAATATACTATAATATACTAGAATATACTAGAATATACTATAATATACTAGAATATACTAGAATATACCAGAATATACCAGAATATACAAGAATATACTAGAAGATACCAGAATATACTAGAATATACAAGAATATACTAGAATATATGAAAATATACTAGAATATACTAGAATAAACTAGAATATACCAGAATATACCAGAATATACTATATTATACTAGAATGTACAAGAATATACCAGAATATACTAGAATATACTAGAATATACTAGAATATACTAGAATATTCCAGAATATACTAGAATATACTAGAATATACAAGAATATTGTAGAATATACTAGAATATACAAGAATATTGTAGAATATACTAGAATATACTTTAATATACTAGAATAAACTAGAATACACTTTAATATACTAGCATATACTAGAATATACTATAATATACTAGAATATACCAGAATCTAAAAGAATATCCTAGAATATACCAGAATATACCAAAATATACTAGAATATACTAGAATATACTAGAATATACTAGAATATTCCAGAATATACTAGAATATACTAGAATATACTAGAATATACCAGAATATACCAGAATATACTAGAATATACTAGAATATACTAGAATATACTAGAATATTCCAGAATATACTAGAATATTCCAGAATATACTAGAATATACTAGAATATACTAGAATATACCAGAATATACAAGAATATACTAGAAGATACCAGAATATGCTAGAATATACTAGAATATACCAGAATATACTAGAATATACTAGAATATACTAGAATATACTAGAATATACCAGTATATGCAAGAATATACTGGAACATACTATAATATACTAGAACATACTAGAATATACTAGAATATACTAGAATATACTAGAATATACTAGAATATACTAGAATATACTAGAATATACTAGAATATACTAGAATATACCAGAATATACAAGAATATGCTTGAAGATACCAGAATATACTAGAATATACTAGAATATACCAGAATATAATAGAATATACTAGAATATACTAGAATATACCAGAATATGCAAGAACATACTGGAATATACTAGAATGTACTAGAATATACTAGAGTATACTAGAATATACTAGAATATACTAGAATATACTATAATATACTATCATATACCTGAATATACTAGAATATACTAGGATATACTAGAATCGACCAGAATATACTAGAATATACCAGAATATACTAGAATATACTAGAATATACTAGAATATACTAGAATATACTAGAATATACCAGAATATGCAAGAATATACTGGAATATACTATAATATACTATCATATACCTGAATATACTAGAATATACTAGGATATACTAGAATCGACCAGAATATACTAGAATATACAAGAATATACTAGAATATATGAAAATATACTAGAATATACTAGAATAAACTAGAATATACCAGAATATACCAGAATATACTACATTATACTAGAATGTACAAGAATATACCAGAATATACTAGAATATACTAGAATATACTAGAATATACTAGAATATTCCAGAATATACTAGAATATACTAGAATATACTAGAATATACTAGAATATACTAGAATATACTAGAATATACCAGAATATACAAGAATATACTAGAAGATACCAGAATATACTAGAATATACTAGAATATACGAGAATATACTAGAATATACTAGAGTATACTAGAATATACTAGAATATACTAGAATATACTAGAATATACTAGAATATACCAGAATATACAAGAATATGCTTGAAGATACCAGAATATGCTAGAATATACTAGAATATACCAGAATATAATAGAATATACTAGAATATACTAGAATATACCAGAATATGCAGGAACATACTGGAATATACTATAATATACTATCATATACCTGAATATACTAGAATATACTAGGATATACTAGAATCGACCAGAATATACGAGAATATACAAGAATATACTAGAATATATGAAAATATACTAGAATATACTAGAATAAACTAGAATATACCAGAATATACCAGAATATACTATATTATACTAGAATGTACAAGAATATACCAGAATATACTAGAATATACTAGAATATACTAGAATATACTAGAATATACTAGAATATACTAGAATATACCAGAATATACTAGAATATACTAGAATATACTAGAATATACCAGAATATACCAGAATATACTAGAATATACTAGAATATACTAGAATATACTAGAATATACTAGAATATACCAGAATATACCAGAATATACTAGAATATACTAGAATATACTAGAATATACTAGAATATTCCAGAATATACTAGAATATACTAGAATATACTAGAATATACCAGAATATACTAGAAGATACCAGAATATACTAGAATATACTAGAATAAACTAGAATATACTAGAATATACTAGAATATTCCAGAATATACTAGAATATTCCAGAATATACTAGAATATACTAGAATATACTAGAATATACTAGAATATACTAGAATATACTAGAATATACTAGAATATACTAGAATATACTAGAATATACTAGAATATACCAGAATATACAAGAATATGCTTGAAGATACCAGAATATACTAGAATATACTAGAATATACCAGAATATAATAGAATATACTAGAATATACTAGAATATACCAGAATATGCAAGAATATACTGGAATATACTAGAATGTACTAGAATATACTAGAGTATACTAGAATATACTAGAATATACTAGAATATACTATAATATACTATCATATACCTGAATATACTAGAATATACTATAATATACTAGAATATACCAGAATATACCAGAATATACTAGAATATACTAGAATATACTAGAATATACTAGAATATTCCAGAATATACTAGAATATTCCAGAATATACTAGAATATACTAGAATATACTAGAATATACCAGAATATACCAGAATATACTAGAATATACTAGAATATACTAGAATATACTAGAATATTCCAGAATATACTAGAATATTCCAGAATATACTAGAATATACTAGAATATACTAGAATATACTAGAATATACTAGAATATACTAGAATATACTAGAATATACTAGAATATACTAGAATATACCAGAATATACAAGAATATGCTTGAAGATACCAGAATATACTAGAATATACTAGAATATACCAGAATATAATAGAATATACTAGAATATACTAGAATATACCAGAATATGCAAGAATATACTGGAATATACCTGAATATACTAGAATATACTAGGATATACTAGAATCGACCAGATTATACTAGAATATACAAGAATATACTAGAATATATGAAAATATACTAGAATATACTAGAATATACTAGAATAAACTAGAATATACCAGAATATACCAGAATATACTATATTATACTAGAATGTACAAGAATATACCAGAATATACTAGAATATACTAGAATATACTAGAATATACTAGAATATTCCAGAATATACTAGAATATACTAGAATATACAAGAATATTGTAGAATATACTAGAATATACTTTAATATACTAGAATAAACTAGAATACACTATAATATACTAGCATATACTAGAATATACTATAATATACTAGAATATGCCAGAATCTAAAAGAATATCCTAGAATATACCAGAATATACCAGAATATACTAGAATATACTAGAATATTCTAGAATATTCTAGAATAGACTAGAATATACTAGAATATACTAGAATATAGATAGAATATACCAGAATATACAAGAATAAACTAGAATATACCAGAATATACCAGAATATACTATATTATACTAGAATGTACAAGAATATACCAGAATATACTAGAATATACTAGAATATACTAGAATATACTAGAATATTCCAGAATATACTAGAATATACTAGAATATACAAGAATATTGTAGAATATACTAGAATATACTTTAATATACTAGAATAAACTAGAATACACTATAATATACTAGCATATACTAGAATATACTATAATATACTAGAATATACCAGAATCTAAAAGAATATCCTAGAATATACCAGAATATACCAGAATATACTAGAATATACTAGAATATTCTAGAATATTCTAGAATAGACTAGAATATACTAGAATATACTAGAATATACTAGAATATTCTAGAATATTCTAGAATAGACTAGAATAGACTAGAATATACTAGAATATACTAGAATATAGATAGAATATACCAGAATATACAAGAATATACTAGAAGATACCAGAATATACTACAATATACTAGAATATTCCAGAATACACTAGAATATACTAGAATATACTATAATATACTATCATATACCTGAATATACTAGAATATGCTAGAATATACTAGAATATACTAGAATATACTAGAATATACTAGAATATACTAGAATATACTAGAATGTGCAAGAATATACCAGAATATACTAGAATATACCAGAATATACAAGAATATACTAGAAGATACCGGAATATACTAGAATATACTAGAATATACTAGAATATACTAGAATATACTAGAATATACTAGAATATACTAGAATATACTAGAATATACTAGAATATACTAGAATATACCAGAATATACAAGAATATGCTTGAAGATACCAGAATATACTAGAATATACTAGAATATACCAGAATATAATAGAATATACTAGAATATACTAGAATATACCAGAATATGCAAGAATATACTGGAATATACTAGAATGTACTAGAATATACTAGAGTATACTAGAATATACTAGAATATACTAGAATATACTATAATATACTATCATATACCTGAATATACTAGAATATACTAGGATATACTAGAATCGACCAGAATATACTAGAATATACAATGTCACGCGCGTTGCTTTCGGCCGCGATCGGCTTCGGCAACGGCACCGGGTTTTTACAGGCCTTTCGACCGGGCTACGGGCGGCCGCGCGAGCCGTAGTCCACCCGGGACAAAACGGTTTCTCTCAGGCTTACGAGATCGGCAAAATTACCGGTTCGGTCTATTTCTCGGGCGCCAGACACACGAGGTGGCACACAAAATTCGGCAACGCGAAATAAGCCGGAGAGAACCGGCCTGAGTGAATAGCTCGAGAGCGCGGGCACAGGGTTCTACGCGGAGGGACGTGAGGCGTTCCCCGCGGCGGGAATGGATCTCGGGAAAATTACAGATACAATTTAGCGGCTATCAGATCTTTTATTCAACATCGAGATTCTACAGGCGCGGGTTCGACCCGCGACGGTTATGATAGCCGGACGCGTCACAAATGATATCGCGGCGGATATTCGGCACGCACGCGTTTCCTCTCCCTGACTCTGTCCGGCAGACCGGCAAAGAAATATGCGGCGGATTCGAACCGCCCGCGGTCTTTACTCTACAAACTATCGGCAGCGTAGCACGAGCGTTACGGCACGACCATTTCTTCCGCGTTTCCGCGATCCTACCGCGGCGTCCCACGCGGAGACGTCTCTATTGTCGCGCGGTCACTTCTCGCCAATAAAACCCGTACGCGGCCTCGCGATCGTCCCGATCGCGATATCTAAGCGGCGTACGGTCGCCAAAATATATCGTACACGCGGCCACGCGTCCCTAATCTCGGCGCGATTTTCCGGCGGCGCGTACGATTCGCCAAAAACGCGACGCTATCCCGGACCACGCCAAATCGTTACCGAGCCCTCACGAAACGAAATCGCTAACAATTTACGGAGGTAGCTTACCGTCGGCAGCGATGTTCACCCCAGCCCCTCGTGGTCGGCAGCAGCGATACAACACTCGCGGTTATAAAGTACAATCGAAGACGCTACGATAACCTTCGCCAAAAGCCAACGACAGAGTGATCGACGATCGATCGTCGACGACTCGGTAACGGGGGAGCAAGGCGTCCCCCACTTCCCTACGCTCTCTCCTCCCCGGTTTTCCCCGCGGCACCCCTAACGCTAAGCGCGCGGCACGGGCGGATCCTTAAGGATCGGTTCCCGGCCCTACGGTTTTTATCGGGAATCGGCGCATTTTCCGCGGGTCTCGCTGAATCTTCCGGACGAGGTGCGGGACGGTGCGAGCCGCTCCGGATCTGACTTCTGGCCATTCCTCCGGGCGAGGCGGCAGCGAGGGGGAGACGATGGTCGCTCCTGCTCGGCCAAATCCCTCGTTGGCGCCTCCGGGTTGTTCGGCCCGTGTTCGCCCTATCCCTCGCAGTCCTCGTCGCGGTCCGCTTTCTTCGGGCCTTCCTATTGGTGGCTGTGCCCTCGGGTACTCCGTCAGCGGGGAGAGAGTTGATGAACCCGGGCCCTTGGACCCGGGCTCCGGTCCTGTGGAATCACGCCGCGCCGAAGTGGCGCGACGCTCAAATCGTGAAATGGGTGACCAATCCGATGCGGATCGTCTCCCGGAGAATCGCTCACGATGACCGAGTTCTTATCGGTCTAGCCAGAGGGCGGTCCGGTCCTCGGGAAAGCGTTTGGAGGGACGTAGGCAACACTTGCCACGTCACAACTCCCCCCCCCCCCCCTAAGGTGGACCGGACCGTACCGACGGCAGCTACCCTGCGACCTCGTGAGACTCGGCAACGATAGCGCTCCACCGTAAGACGTTTCCTCCGTTTTAATCATAAAATACTGGACTAATACAGGACGATACTCTTACCCAACACCAAACATAAACTTACCTACTTTACAGTACACGTTCCTCGAGCGAGATCCTTACAATTTTTCGGCGTCCGACGAAGTTTCTATCCATCACCAACCGGCGGTGTTCACGCATTCCCTATCTATCGCACCCGCGAGGTATTCTCATTTCGCTACAATGTCGCAAGGGCAGGTGTCGATGAAATAATTTTCCGTACAACTTTTTCGGGCGGCAGCAGCGACAACATAGAACCTTTATTCTCTTTTGTGTTATTAACAGAATATTAAAAACAAAATCTCTCCCTTTACGGCATAAATAACGGCAAAAAAAAACTTATTTCGCTCGGCAATTACACTCGGATCTTAATACTGCTGCGGCAACAAACGAATAACAGGTTGTAATTGATTTTTGATCGACGGTTAACAGAGAAAAACATGTGTTGTACTTAATTCGTAATCGGCGGCAAACAATGGAAACAATATCGTGCTTAATTTCTACTGAACGGCAAACGAAAAAGAACCTATATCGAGCTTACTTTCTACTCGTCGGCAAACAAAAAAAAATGTATTTTACTTAATTTTTACCGGGCGGCAACAAAAAAAAACATTAATCGAACGGTACTAATTTAATTCTTAATAATTGCGGAAGGGTCGTCCTGCACTTCCGCGGGGCTTCCTATATCCCCATGGGTGGTGGGGGCCGCCCTCCTTCCAATTTTGGCCACATTTGGGGCATTCTTTAATAGTGTAGCCCACTCTACCACATCTAAAACAATAGGTCGTTGCCGGCGCGACGCAGTCCGTGTGTTTATGTCCTTTGGCCCCGCACCTCCAACAGCCTCTCTGTCTGTCCGGCAGCTCGGGCGGCGGGGTCTTAATTGGGGGGTGCTTTGGTGCTAGAGCACACGGCGGCGGATAATTTTCCTTGCCCTCCTTTACGCGTCGTGGCCTCCATTCAGGCGTGGGGGACGGCGGTCTTCCCCAGTCTTCTTCTTCGTCTTCCTGGGTCGGATTGACTGGCGGCAGCGACATTAAATAGTTCCTCTCCCACGGTTCCAGGCGGCAGCGTGGCCTCCTTGGGCCTAGGCAGCACTCTTCCCTAAATTTCTGCAGTCCGGCTTGGTGCTCCCTTTCAAAATCTTCTGCCGTCATCACCATTTCCTGGCTCTCCGGTGGTTGCCTTTCCGGTTTCTTCTTTTCGGCAGAAGTGTTCTCGTGTTGTCCTTCCTCCGGTATCTCCCGGAGGACCTCTTTCGGCAGCTCCTTTTCTTCCGGCTCCGTCGCGGGTTCTTCCTGCGCCGGCAGCGTCGTTTGCTCTTCCGGTATCGGCAGAGTTGTTCCTGGTTCCGGCAGTGGTGACGTCGCCGGTTCTTCCTCGGCTGCTGAATCGGTTGCTGATTCGTATAGCGAGGACGTGTCGCTGTCCCGGTCCGAGGTGTCGTTGCTTCCCGCTATTTCGACCTCAACTTGCCTGGCGTTCGTTCTTACCGGCAATATCACGCAACGCCCTTGGGTCTGCGTGCCCACCGTGCGTTTCTCCTGCCGTTCTTGGTTCGGCATCTTTCCCGGTAGCAGCTCGCCCCTTGGCTGTTCAGCCTCCATCTTCTCTTCGGCAGCCTTTGCTATCCCCTTTTCTGTGGAAATGTGGCCTATTTTATACTCGGTTACTTATTTGCCGAGTGGTGGAAGATACGCTTTCAGATCCGATACGTGGGCTTTACCCAATTCTTTCCCTTCCAACGTAATTAATTTAAATACGACCGGTGACAACTTCTTGCTTATCTTTACCGGTCCCGTAAATTTCGGTGTTAATTTTGCCGCAATATTTTGTGCCGCGGATGATAATATTCGTTGCCGTTTCATTACTAAATCACCTACTTTAAACTCGGTATCTCTGTGCCGTAAATTATACTGTCGCGCTTGATTATAATACGCCTGATCTAAGTTGTCTATCACCCAGCTCCTCAACGTAGTGAGCTGGCCTATTCGATTTCTCCACCGCTCTATATCCGGCACCTGCATTACTACGGGCGGTTCCGCCCCCGCTCGTACGCATTTTGCCGGTTGTGGATCTCGCCCGAAGTTTAAAAATGCGGGGGAAGCTCGTAGAACGCTGTGATACGCCGTATTATACGCGAATCTAAATTGCGGCAAATGTACGTCCCATTCTCTATGGTCCGTGCCGATATACGATACGATCATTGTTTTTAGTATGCGATTGACACGCTCTACGGGATTAGCTTGCGGATGGTACGGTGGCGTCGTCGTCAATTTTATTCCGTAATCTTTCGCAAGTTGCTGTAAGCATTTATTCGCGAATTCCGTTCCATTGTCCGTAAGGAGCACATCCGGCGTGCCCCATCGCGAAAAAATTATGTTTTCCAAAACTTCGGCAATTTTTGGCCCGGTAGCCCTACGGAGTGGCGCGCATTCGATCCATTTCGTGAAAAGGTCCTGTATCACCAGTAGGTAGGAGTGACCGGATTTGCTGGGAGGGAACGGGCCCATAATGTCCGCGGCAATTACGGACCACGGCATGTCCACCCGGCGTTGACCCATCAACCCCGAAGGGAGTTTTTGTTCTACCTTCGTTAGTTGACAGGTTTTACAACGTCTTACATACTCCACCACGGTGCGGTACATGCCGGGCCAATAATATCGCGACGCTATACGATGGTAGGTTTTCTCCATCCCTAAATGTCCCGCTTGTACATTATCGTGTCCTTCCTGCAAAATCTCGGTTCTTCTATCCTCCGGCACGACCAATTTCCATTCCGCGAAATCCTGACCTAATGTATCCGCGATTAATGGATCGGTACGGCGGTGAAATAATTCTCCATTTCTAATTGACCAGTCCCTAAAATCGTCCGGTCGTTTTTCTACTTGCGAAAATTTTTCCTCGTACCACGAAGCTTTTACCGCGGCAGCAATCGGCATTTTCCTTTCGGTTGGTTCATCTACCTCGTAAACTCGTGAAAGTGCATCCGGCACTCGGTTTAACGCGCCTTGTCGGTAAACCACGTCAAAATCGTATTCCAAGAGTTGTAAGGCCCAGCGCGCTAATCGTCCCGACGGATTTTGCAATTTTCTTAGCCATCGTAAGCTGTTATGATCGGTAATAACTGTGAATTTATACCCCTCTAAATAGGGTCGGAACTTCTGTACCGCCCATACGATGGCTAAACATTCCAATTCCGTAGCCGAATATTTTCTCTCCGTCATTGTGAGAGCCCTACTCGCGAAGGCGATAACTTTTTCCGTCCCATCGACCTCCTGTGTTAATACGGCCCCTAATCCTACTGTACTCGCGTCCGTCTGCAACGTAAACGGCAGCTCGAAATTTGGGCAAGAAAGGGTTGGCGCGGTCGCGATCATATCCCTGAGAGTTTCGAAGGCGGAATGCTGACCGTCCTTCCACTCCCACTCCCGGTCTTTTCGCAACAAGCTGGTTAGTGGCTCCGCAACAGTAGCGAATCCGGAAATGAACCTTCTGTACCAGGAGGCCATTCCCAGAAATCGCCTCAGCTGTTTTATATTTTTCGGGGGAGGATATGTCACGATCGGTTTTATCTTGTCCGCATCCACTTTCAACCCTCCTTGGCTGACGGTAAACCCTAAATATCGGACTTCGGTACAGCAAAATTCACATTTCTCCGGATTAATTATGAGTCCGGCAACCTTAATGCGTTTTAGGACGCAATCTAACCACTCGAGATGTTCGTCGAATGTTTTCGTAACTACTATAATATCGTCCAAATACGCGAACGCGTGTGGTTCCATTTCCGGGCCTATTAACCGATCTAATAATCTCTGGAAGGTAGCCGGCGCTCCCGTGAGACCGTACGGCATTCTCCGAAAATGAAATAATCCTTTTCCCGGCACCGTAAACGCTGTAATTTCTTTACTTTTTTCCTCTAACGGAATTTGAAAATACGCCTGGCTAAGGTCGATGGTCGAAATATATCTCGCGATACGAAGTTTATCTAAAATTTGCGTCATAATCGGCAGCGGATACGCGTCTTTCCTCGAAATTTCGTTAACTTTCCGAAAGTCCAAACAAAACCGATATTTGCCGTTTGCCTTCTTAACCATTACGATCGGACTAGACCAAGCACTTTGCGACGGTTCTATTATTCCGTCCGCTAACAAGGTATCTACCTCCTTGTAAATTGCCTCCTGTACTTTGGGAGATACTGAATAATAACGTTGTTTTATTGGCGGATGGTCGCCCACGTCAATTTTGTGGCTGATCAAGTCTGTCACGCCTGTTAATTCGGCAAATTCCGGCAGTCGTTTCTCGAGGAAATTTTCTAAGCGCGTTTTCTCAACCGAAGTTAACGACTGGAGCCCACAACATACGGCAGCGCGAGAGGTTTTACCGAAGGGAAATTTCTCCTGTGGTCGCGAAGCAAAGTACCATATTGATCGATGGTATTCCGCAATAATTCCAAATTTCGCGATTGCATCTATTCCCAATAATATCGGCGTTACCAAATTATCTAAAACGTACGCGAAAATTTCTCGTTCCTGATCGCGAATTCGTAATTTAAATCTCGCCTGTTTTGCGGCATGATCTACGGCACCGTTGGCAAGGAGGAAATAACACGGCCGCGCAGCTGTCTCTATCCTAATGGTTACGTCATCGGTACGCGCGAGCGACGCGCGACTTACTTAATTTCGGGCAAGCGTCTTCACTACAAGATTCTGAACGAGCCGATTCTAATTCCGCGGAAGCCTCTCCGGGCCGATCGAGCGGCTCCTCTCCCCGTTTCCCTGTTCCTTACTACAGCGCCTGCATTTCGTAATCGTTACCCCTGGTTCCCCGCAGCCGTAGCAATGTAATTGCGGATCTTCGCGGCAATTTCGAGAAAAGTGACCCTTTTTCCGGCAGTTCCAGCATACGACCGCTGCAACCGTACGATGCTCGACGTTCGGTGCATCGTCGTACGTGGCTTCGGCACGGATCGGGTCTCGTCGGCGCGGCGGAGAATTTCGGGATCGCGGCCGCGCATTCGTAACCGGTCGGGTTTTGTCGAGTCCCCTCGGCCCGGCAGCGGACGTTCGTTCAGCGCGCGAGGCTCGAGGATCTCGAACATCCCCGCTCGACAGTTCGTAGGCGCGGAAACGGGTGGGGCCGGGCGAGTCGCTTGGTCCTTCTCGCTCCCCTAGTGCCGCGGCAGCGACGGCGTTCGAATACTCGTACGTCATCGTCCTGCCCTTTCCCGGCAGCTTCGAACGGTGGTACCGATAGGGATCGTACGCGAGTTCCGGATTTGCCATTTCCGATGGCTTCGGATTTTTCCGTCGCGACTCGCTCGTCTGCCTTTCGGCCTCTAATAATTGATCTTCTAAATCGCGAAAGGATTGAATCGTCGCTAACGCGATAGCTTGACGAATTACCGGCTTCGTTCCCCAATAAACTTTCTTAATTCGTTTTTCCTCTGTCCACGGAGGCCGTAATCGTTTAAATAACGCTCGCATAAAAATCAAATAATCGCGAACCGGTTCCAATTCCCCCTGTATTCGATCTTTAAGGTTCTGTTCTAAGGTTTCGCGGTAATCCGGATCCCCGAAATAACGGCGGCATTCATCCACGAATTGTTCCCAGCTTGACCATTCGAATTCTACGGTATTATACCAATGAGCCGCGATTCCGTCGAGGCATACCGGCAAGCATCTAAGTAGATCTGCGTCTGAGATTTTACAAAATCGGCGGAGATCCGCGAGGCGATCGAGGAAGGATTCTTGATCTTCCCCGGGCGCTCCGGCAAATCGCAATCGCCATCTACGCATTATTTCGGCTACTGAGGTGCCCCGGCAATGACCATCTCGAGAACCGGCTGCATATATTCGTTCTTTTCCGAGGCTGGCTGCGCCAGTCCGCGGAAATTCGGAATTTCCGTCTGCCGCGATACGAACCACGGTCTTATGATCGGCAGCTGGTTTTTCGGTCCGGTTTTGCAAAGGAAAATTCGGAACGGCAATTCTGATGTCACGCGGGGGTGAACGCTCGTATTCACGCGGTTCTCTTTTCGTATCATCGCCAACAAAATAACGAGCCGCGTCTTCTTCGACATCATTGTCCGGAAAGTCGACCGTAAGATAATCTTCGGCCTCTCCATAAACCGAACGGTCTTCCCCCTCGTCCTTCGAGTCTACCCAAATTCTCGACATTATCTACCGCGTCGTATTTCGTACCTATCCGGTATAGCACGCGGCCTCGAACTTGCCTTTAGTGAGCCGGTACGGCACACGTGTTTAAGATAGGGTCGAGTGTCCTCTGCCTGTTGTAAACACACGGCCGATCCTCGCGTCGAACGGAATGTACGAAAAAAACTTTTCCAGGCAATACCTCGGCATCTACAGGGTGTCACGAAATTTTGGTTACGCGAACGCGAATGTTTTCGGCAGCTAAATCCTTAACGTTACTACGGCAACCCCGGCAATTCGTACAATATTTCTTTCAACACGGAAGATCATCGCAAAATGATTAAACGACTTCCTTTGCGGTCGTTTTCCGGGAACGCTATTTCGCTCGCGAACAATAAATAAACAAATACGAAACAAAAATCTAATTCACGACATGCCCCGGACGGATCTTCCACCACCACAATGAGACAATATATATCACCAATTGTGAAATATTACAGACAATAACATCAAATAAAATATCGCAAATATCACAAAAATTCATCAATATTCACATCGCAAATAAATATCATATAATAAATAGAATCAGGTACGGCACCAATAAATATCTCATTAAAACAATTTTAAATACGAAATCGCGAAACTAATAAAATTGACGAATAAATCAAAATAAAAGAAACAAAACGAATAAATAATAACGGCTAAAAAAAAAATCAGCAATAAAATAACGAAATAAGAAGAAACTTAACAACTGAAAATAACGAAATAAATAATAACAACTCAATAAAATCGAAATAAATAGAATAAATACGAAGACGAATCTAATAAAAAAAATAAATTAGACCCAACGAGACACGAAAAAGAAATTAACGAATCAAAACGCGGATAATTTCGAACGAATAAACCACGAAAGAAAATGAATTAACTATTTCGACCATGAAATTTTATGTA
Source organism: Sphecodes monilicornis (assembly GCA_913789915.3). Lineage (NCBI taxonomy): Eukaryota > Metazoa > Arthropoda > Insecta > Hymenoptera > Halictidae > Sphecodes > Sphecodes monilicornis. The sequence goes on from CAJYYI030000551.1 coordinate 15,408, forward strand.
AAATTTTCCAAGAATGGTCCAAACAGTTTCCTCAGCGCGACATAACAGAGAAATTTTACAAAAACGGTGCCATACCGAACATACAAAATTTTCAAATCAGAAATCACATTTTAAATCATCAAACATCATAAATAATAATCATTTCCTACAGTGTGAGCTTCGTTGGCGTTTGCTAACGATTTGAGGGAACGTTTCACGGTCGAGTTCGTATACCGGGTGTCCGTTCGAAACGAAACGAAAGATCGGCTCGAATCGCCCGCGTACGGTTCGCGTTCTCTACTCGTCTTTCCCGTTTTCCGGCATCGAATCGGCAAAAGCGCTTTCGGCGCAAATTTTGTCACGAAATCGGCAAGGAAGAGTCTACGGAATTTTGCTTCCGAGAGCCCCACGTTCCTCGCGTATCACCTCGATAGAAGAAACCCTTATTTTATGCGACTTTTCCGGCAAGAATAAAGTCCGAAAAAGTCCCTCTGTTCGGGCGCCAATTTTCTCACGCGCGTTGCTTTCGGCCGCGATCGGATATTCTCGAATATTCTAGAATAGACTAGAATATACTAGAATATACTAGAATAGACTAGAATATACTAGAATATACTAGAATATAGATAGAATATACCAGAATATACAAGAATATACTAGAAGATACCAGAATATACTACAATATACTAGAATATTCCAGAATACACTAGAATATACTAGAATATACTATAATATACTATCATATAACTGAATATACTAGAATATGCTAGAATATACTAGAATATACTAGAATATACTAGAATATACCAGAATATACTAGAATATACTAGAATATACTAGAATATACTAGAATATACCAGAATATGCAAGAATATACTGGAATATACTATAATATACTATCATATACCTGAATATACTAGAATATACTAGAATATACTATAATATACTAGAATATACAAGAATATACTAGAAGATACCAGAATATACTAGAATATACTAGAATATACCAGAGAATTCTAGAATATAATAGAATATACCAGAATATACAAGAATATACTAGAAGATACCAGAATATACTAGAATATACTAAAATATACTAGAATATACCAGAATATACTAGAATATACTAGAATATACTAGAAAATACTAGAATATACTAGAATATACCAGAATACACTATAATATACCAGAATATGCAAGAATATACTAGAAGATACCAGAATATACTAGAATATACTAGAATATACTAGAATATACTAGAATATACTAGAATATACTAGAATATACTAGAATATACTAGAATATACTAGAATATACCAGAATATACAAGAATATGCTTGAAGATACCAGAATATACTAGAATATACTAGAATATACCAGAATATAATAGAATATACTAGAATATACTAGAATATACCAGAATATGCAAGAATATACTGGAATATACTAGAATGTACTAGAATATACTAGAGTATACTAGAATATACTAGAATATACTAGAATATACTATAATATACTATCATATACCTGAATATACTAGAATATACTAGGATATACTAGAATCGACCAGAATATACTAGAATATACAAGAATATACTAGAATATATGAAAATATACTAGAATATACTAGAATAAACTAGAATATACCAGAATATACCAGAATATACTATATTATACTAGAATGTACAAGAATATACCAGAATATACTAGAATATACTAGAATATACTAGAATATACTAGAATAAACTAGAATATACCAGAATATACCAGAATATACTATATTATACTAGAATGTACAAGAATATACCAGAATATACTAGAATATACTAGAATATACTAGAATATACTAGAATATTCCAGAATATACTAGAATATACTAGAATATACAAGAATATTGTAGAATATACTAGAATATACTTTAATATACTAGAATAAACTAGAATACACTATAATATACTAGCATATACTAGAATATACTATAATATACTAGAATATACCAGAATCTAAAAGAATATCCTAGAATATACCAGAATATACCAGAATATACTAGAATATACTAGAATATTCTAGAATATTCTAGAATAGACTAGAATATACTAGAATATACTAGAATATTCTAGAATATTCTAGAATAGACTAGAATATACTAGAATATACTAGAATATAGATAGAATATACCAGAATATACAAGGATATACTAGAAGATACCAGAATATACTACAATATACTAGAATATTCCAGAATACACTAGAATATACTAGAATATACTATAATATACTATCATATACCTGAATATACTAGAATATGCTAGAATATACTAGAATATACTAGAATATACTAGAATATACCAGAATATACCAGAATATACTAGATTATACTAGAATGTGCAAGAATATCCTAGAATATACTAGAATATACTAGAATATACTAGAATATACCAGAATATACAAGAATATGCTTGAAGATACCAGAATATACTAGAATATACTAGAATATACCAGAATATAATAGAATATGCTAGAATATACTAGAATATACCAGAATATGCAAGAATATACTGGAATATACTAGAATGTACTAGAATATACTAGAGTATACTAGAATATACTAGAATATACTAGAATATACTATAATATACTATCATATACCTGAATATACTAGAATATACTAGGATATACTAGAATCGACCAGAATATACTAGAATATACAAGAATATACTAGAATATATGAAAGTATACTAGAATATACTAGAATAAACTAGAATATACCAGAATCTAAAAGAATATCCTAGAATATACCAGAATATACCAGAATATACTAGAATATACTAGAATATTCTAGAATATTCTAGAATAGACTAGAATATACTAGAATATACTAGAATATTCTAGAATATTCTAGAATAGACTAGAATATACTAGAATATACTAGAATATAGATAGAAAATACCAGAATATACAAGAATATACTAGAAGATACCAGAATATACTACAATATACTAGAATATTCCAGAATACACTAGAATATACTAGAATATACTATAATATACTATT
>CAJYYI030000552.1:0-14372 GCA_913789915.3 Sphecodes monilicornis
GTATATTCTAGTATATTCTAGTATATTCTAGTATATTCTGGTATATCCTAGTATATTCTAGGATATTATGGTATATACTAGTATATTCTAGTATATTCTAGTATATTCTGGTATATCCTAGTATATTCTAGGATATTATGGTATATACTAGTATATTCTAGTATATTCTAGTATATTCTAGCATGTTCTAGTATAATCTGGTATATTCTAGTATATTCTAGCATATTCTGGTATATTCTGGTATATTCTATTATATTCAAGTATGTGCTAGTATATTCAAGTATATTCTAGTATATTCTACTATATTCTGGTATATTCTAGTATATTCTGGTATATTCTAGTATATTTTGGTATATTGTGGTATATTCAAGTATATTCTGGTATATCCTAGTATATTCTAGTATAATCTGGTATATTCTAGTATATTCTAGCATATTCTGGTATATTCTAGTATATTCTAGTATATTCTGGTATATCCTAGTATATTGTAGGATATTATGGTATATACTAGTATATTCTAGTATATACTAGTATATTCTGGTATATCCTAGTATATTCTAGGATATTATGGTATATACTAGTATATTCTAGCATGTTCTAGTATAATCTGGTATATTCTAGTATATTCTAGCATATTCTGGTATATTCTGGTATATTCTATTATATTCAAGTATGCGCTAGTATATTCAAGTATATTCTAGTATATTCTACTATATTCTGGTATATTCTAGTATATTCTGGTATATTCTAGTATATTCTGGTATATTCTAGTATATTCTGGTATATTCTAGTATATTCTGCTTTATTCTAGTATATTCTACTATATTGAGGTATATTCTAGTATATTCTAGTATATTCTAGTATATTCCAGTATATTCTAGTATATTCTAGTATATTCTAGTATATTCTTCTATATTCTAGTATATTATGGTATATTCTAGTATATTCTAGTATATTCTAGGATATTATGGTATATTCTATTATATTCTAGTATATTACAGTATATTCTGGTATATTCTAGCATATTCTAGTACATTCTGGTATATTCTAGTATATTCTAGTGTATTCAAGTATATTATGGTATATTCTAGTATATTCTAGTATATTCTAGTATATTCCAGTATATTCTAGTATATTCTAGTATATTCTAGTATATTCTAGTATATTCTAGTATATTATGGCATATTCTAGTATATTCTAGTATATTCTAGTATATTCTAGGATATTATGGTATATTCTATTATATTCTAGTATATTCTAGTATATTCTAGTATAATCTAGTATATTCAAGCATATTCTAGTATATTCTAGTATATTCTAGTATATTCTAGGATATTATGGTATATTCTAGAATATTCTAGTATATTCTTGTATATTATCGTGTATTCTGGTATATCCTAGTATATTATAGTATATTCTGGTATATTCTAGTATATTCTAGTATATTCTAGTATATTCTAGTATATTCTACTATATTCTGGTATATTCTAGTATATTCTGGTATATTCTAGTATATTCTGGTATATTGTGGTATATTCAAGTATATTCTGGTATATCCTAGTATATTCTAGTATAATCTGGTATATTCTAGTATATTCTAGTATATTCTAGTATATTCTATCATATTCTGGTATATTGTGGTATATTCAAGTATATTCTGGTATATTCTAGTATATTCTAGTATATTCTAGTATATTCTATTAATTTCTGGTATATTCTAGTATATTCTGGTATATTCTAGTATATTCTGGTATATTGTGGTATATTCAAGTATATTCTGGTATATCCTAGTATATTCTAGTATAATCTGGTATATTCTAGTATATTCTAGCATATTCTGGTATATTCTAGTATATTCTAGTATATTCAAGCATATTCTAGTATATTCAGGTATATTCTAGTATAGTCTAGTATATTCCGGTATATTCTAGTATATTCTGGTATATTCTAGTATATTCTGGTATATCCTAGTATATTCTAGTATAATCTGGTATATTCTAGTATATTCTAGTATACTATATTATATTCTGGTATATTCTAGTATATCCTAGTATATTCTCGTACATTCATATATTTTCTAGTGTATTCTAGTATATTCTGGTATATTCTAGTATATTCTGGTATATTCTAGTATATTCTGCTTTATTCTAGTATATTCTAGGATATTATGGTATATTCTAGTATATTCTAGTATATTCTAGTATATTCCAGTATATTCTAGTATATTCTAGTATATTCTTCTATATTCTAGTATATTATGGTATATTCTAGTATATTCTAGTATATTCTAGGATATTATGGTATATTCTATTATATTCTAGTATATTATAGTATATTCTGGTATATTCTAGCATATTCTAGTACATTCTGGTATATTCTAGTATATTCTAGTATATTCTAGGATATTATGGTATATTCTAGTATATTCTAGTATATTCTAGTATATTCCAGTATATTCTAGTATATTCTAGTATATTCTAGTATATTCTTCTATATTCTAGTATATTATGGTATATTCTAGTATATTCTAGTATATTCTAGGATATTATGGTATATTCTATTATATTCTAGTATATTATAGTATATTCTGGTATATTCTAGCATATTCTAGTACATTCTGGTATATTCTAGTATATTCTAGTATATTCTAGTATATTCTAGTATAATCTAGTATATTCAAGCATATTCTAGTATATTCTAGTATAATCTGGTATATTCTAGTATATTCTAGTACAGTCTGGAATATTCTAGTATATTCTAGGATATTATGGTATACTCTAGTATATTCTAGTATATTCTAGTATATTCTAGGATATTATGGTATATTCTATTATATTCTAGTATATTCTAGTATATTCTAGTATATTCTAGTATAATCTAGTATATTCAAGCATATTCTAGTATATTCTAGTATATTCTAGGATATTATGGTATATTCTATTATATTCTAGTATATTCTAGTATATTCTAGTATAATCTAGTATATTCAAGCATATTCTAGTATATTCTAGTATATTCTAGTATATTCTAGGATATTATGGTATATTCTAGAATATTCTAGTATATTCTTGTATATTGTAGTATATTCTGGTATATCCTAGTATATTATAGTATATTCTGGTATATTCTAGTATATTCTAGTATATTCTAGTATATTCTAGTATATTCTACTATATTCTGGTATATTCTAGTATATTCTGGTATATTCTAGTATATTCTGGTATATTGTGGTATATTCAAGTATATTCTGGTATATCCTAGTATATTCTAGTATAATCTGGTATATTCTAGTATATTCTAGTATATTCTAGTATATTCTAGTATATTCTGGTATATTGTGGTATATTCAAGTATATTCTGGTATATTCTAGTATATTCTAGTATATTCTAGTATATTCTATTAATTTCTGGTATATTCTAGTATATTCTGGTATATTCTAGTATATTCTGGTATATTGTGGTATATTCAAGTATATTCTGGTATATCCTAGTATATTCTAGTATAATCTGGTATATTCTAGTATATTCTAGCATATTCTGGTATATTCTAGTATATTCTAGTATATTCAAGCATATTCTAGTATATTCAGGTATATTCTAGTATAGTCTAGTATATTCCGGTATATTCTAGTATATTCTGGTATATTCTAGTATATTCTGGTATATCCTAGTATATTCTAGTATAATCTGGTATATTCTAGTATATTCTAGTATACTATATTATATTCTGGTATATTCTAGTATATCCTAGTATATTCTCGTACATTCATATATTTTCTAGTGTATTCTAGTATATTCTGGTATATTCTAGTATATTCTGGTATATTCTAGTATATTCTGGTATATTCTAGTATATTCTGCTTTATTCTAGTATATTCTAGGATATTATGGTATATTCTAGTATATTCTAGTATATTCTAGTATATTCCAGTATATTCTAGTATATTCTAGTATATTCTAGTATATTCTTCTATATTCTAGTATATTATGGTATATTCTAGTATATTCTAGTATATTCTAGGATATTATGGTATATTCTATTATATTCTAGTATATTATAGTATATTCTGGTATATTCTAGCATATTCTAGTACATTCTGGTATATTCTAGTATATTCTAGTATATTCTAGGATATTATGGTATATTCTAGTATATTCTAGTATATTCTAGTATATTCCAGTATATTCTAGTATATTCTAGTATATTCTAGTATATTCTTCTATATTCTAGTATATTATGGTATATTCTAGTATATTCTAGTATATTCTAGGATATTATGGTATATTCTATTATATTCTAGTATATTATAGTATATTCTGGTATATTCTAGCATATTCTAGTACATTCTGGTATATTCTAGTATATTCTAGTATATTCTAGTATATTCTAGTATAATCTAGTATATTCAAGCATATTCTAGTATATTCTAGTATAATCTGGTATATTCTAGTATATTCTAGTACAGTCTGGCATATTCTAGTATATTCTAGGATATTATGGTATACTCTAGTATATTCTAGTATATTCTAGTATATTCTAGGATATTATGGTATATTCTATTATATTCTAGTATATTCTAGTATATTCTAGTATATTCTAGTATAATCTAGTATATTCAAGCATATTCTAGTATATTCTAGTATATTCTAGTATATTCTAGGATATTATGGTATATTCTAGTATATTCTAGTATATTCTTGTATATTCTAGTATATTCTGGTATATCCTAGTATATTATAGTATATTCTGGTATATTCTAGTATATTCTAGTATATTCTAGTATATTCTAGTATATTCTACTATATTCTACTATATTCTGGTATATTCTAGTATATTCTGGTATATTCTAGTATATTCTGGTATATTGTGGTATATTCAAGTATATTCTGGTATATCCTAGTATATTCTAGTATATTCTAGTATATTCTAGTATATTCTAGTATATTCTAGTATATTCTAGTATATTCTAGTATATTCTAGTATATTCTACTATATTCTGGTATATTCTAGTATATTCTGGTATATTCTAGTATATTCTGGTATATTGTGGTATATTCAAGTATATTCTGGTATATCCTAGTATATTCTAGTATAATCTAGTATATTCTAGTATATTCTAGTATATTCTAGTATATTCTAGTATATTCTAGTATATTCTAGTATATTCTGGTATATCCTAGTATATTCTAGGATATTATGGTATATACTAGTATATTCTAGTATATTCTTGTATATTCTGGTATATCCTAGTATATTCTAGGATATTATGGTATATACTAGTATATTCTAGTATATTCTAGTATATTCTAGCATGTTCTAGTATATTCTGGTATATCCTAGTATATTATAGTATATTCTGGTATATTCTAGTATATTCTAGTATATTCTAGTATATTCTAGTATATTCTACTATATTCTGGTATATTCTAGTATATGCTGGTATATTCTAGTATATTCTGGTATATTGTGGTATATTCAAGTATATTCTGGTATATCCTAGTATATTCTAGTATAATCTTGTATATTCTAGTATATTCTAGTATATTCTAGTATATTCTAGCATATTCTGGTATATTGTGGTATATTCAAGTATATTCTGGTATATTCTAGTATATTCTAGTATATTCTAGTATATTCTGGTATATCCTAGTATATTCTAGGATATTATGGTATATACTAGTATATTCTAGTATATTCTAGTATATTCTGGTATATCCTAGTATATTCTTGGATATTATGGTATATACTAGTATATTCTAGTATATTCTAGTATATTCTAGCATGTTCTAGTATAATCTGGTATATTCTAGTATATTCTAGCATATTCTGGTATATTCTGGTATATTTTATTATATTCAAGTATGTGCTAGTATATTCAAGTATATTCTAGTATATTCTACTATATTCTGGTATATTCTAGTATATTCTGGTATATTCTAGTATATTTTGGTATATTGTGGTATATTCAAGTATATTCTGGTATATCCTAGTATATTCTAGTATAATCTGGTATATTCTAGTATATTCTAGCATATTCTGGTATATTCTAGTATATTCTAGTATATTCTGGTATATCCTAGTATATTCTAGGATATTATGGTATATACTAGTATATTCTAGTATATACTAGTATATTCTGGTATATCCTAGTATATTCTAGGATATTATGGTATATACTAGTATATTCTAGCATGTTCTAGTATAATCTGGTATATTCTAGTATATTCTAGCATATTCTGGTATATTCTGGTATATTCTATTATATTCAAGTATGTGCTAGTATATTCAAGTATATTCTAGTATATTCTACTATATTCTGGTATATTCTAGTATATTCTGGTATATTCTAGTATATTCTGGTATATTCTAGTATATTCTGGTATATTCTAGTATATTCTGCTTTATTCTAGTATATTCTAGGATATTGAGGTATATTCTAGTATATTCTAGTATATTCTAGTATATTCTAGTATATTCTTCTATATTCTAGTATATTATGGTATATTCTAGTATATTCTAGTATATTCCAGTATATTCTAGTATATTCTAGTATATTCTAGTATATTCTTCTATATTCTAGTATATTATGGTATATTCTAGTATATTCTAGTATATTCTAGGATATTATGGTATATTCTATTATATTCTAGTATATTACAGTATATTCTGGTATATTCTAGCATATTCTAGTACATTCTGGTATATTCTAGTATATTCTAGTGTATTCTAGTATATTATGGTATATTCTAGTATATTCTAGTATATTCTAGTATATTCCAGTATATTCTAGTATATTCTAGTATATTCTAGTATATTCTTCTATATTCTAGTATATTATGGCATATTCTAGTATATTCTAGTATATTCTAGTATATTCTAGGATATTATGGTATATTCTATTATATTCTAGTATATTCTAGTATATTCTAGTATAATCTAGTATATTCAAGCATATTCTAGTATATTCTAGTATATTCTAGTATATTCTAGGATATTATGGTATATTCTAGAATATTCTAGTATATTCTTGTATATTGTAGTATATTCTGGTATATCCTAGTATATTATAGTATATTCTGGTATATTCTAGTATATTCTAGTATATTCTAGTATATTCTAGTATATTCTACTATATTCTGGTATATTCTAGTATATTCTGGTATATTCTAGTATATTCTGGTATATTGTGGTATATTCAAGTATATTCTGGTATATCCTAGTATATTCTAGTATAATCTGGTATATTCTAGTATATTCTAGTATATTCTAGTATATTCTATCATATTCTGGTATATTGTGGTATATTCAAGTATATTCTGGTATATTCTAGTATATTCTAGTATATTCTAGTATATTCTATTATTTTCTGGTATATTCTAGTATATTCTGGTATATTCTAGTATATTCTGGTATATTGTGGTATATTCAAGTATATTCTGGTATATCCTAGTATATTCTAGTATAATCTGGTATATTCTAGTATATTCTAGCATATTCTGGTATATTCTAGTTTATTCTAGTATATTCAAGCATATTCTAGTATATTCAGGTATATTCTAGTATAGTCTAGTATATTCCGGTATATTCTAGTATATTCTGGTATATTCTAGTATATTCTGGTATATCCTAGTATATTCTAGTATAATCTGGTATATTCTAGTATATTCTAGTATACTATATTATATTCTGGTATATTCTAGTATATCCTAGTATATTCTCGTACATTCATATATTTTCTAGTGTATTCTAGTATATTCTGGTATATTCTAGTATATTCTGGTATATTCTAGTATATTCTGCTTTATTCTAGTATATTCTAGGATATTATGGTATATTCTAGTATATTCTAGTATATTCTAGTATATTCTAGTATATTCTAGTATATTCTAGTATATTCTAGTATATTCTTCTATATTCTAGTATATTATGGTATATTCTAGTATATTCTAGTATATTCTAGGATATTATGGTATATTCTATTATATTCTAGTATATTATAGTATATTCTGGTATATTCTAGCATATTCTAGTACATTCTGGTATATTCTAGTATATTCTAGTATATTCTAGGATATTATGGTATATTCTAGTATATTCTAGTATATTCTAGTATATTCCAGTATATTCTAGTATATTCTAGTATATTCTAGTATATTCTTCTATATTCTAGTATATTATGGTATATTCTAGTATATTCTAGTATATTCTAGGATATTATGGTATATTCTATTATATTCTAGTATATTATAGTATATTCTGGTATATTCTAGCATATTCTAGTACATTCTGGTATATTCTAGTATATTCTAGTATATTCTAGTATATTCTAGTATAATCTAGTATATTCTAGTATATTCTAGTATATTCTAGTATAATCTGGTATATTCTAGTATATTCTAGTACATTCTGGCATATTCTAGTATATTCTAGGATATTATGGTATACTCTAGTATATTCTAGTATATTCTAGTATATTCTAGGATATTATGGTATATTCTATTATATTCTAGTATATTCTAGTATATTCTAGTATATTCTAGTATATTCTAGTATATTCAAGCATATTCTAGTATATTCTAGTATATTCTAGTATATTCTAGGATATTATGGTATATTCTAGTATATTCTAGTATATTCTTGTATATTCTAGTATATTCTGGTATATCCTAGTATATTATAGTATATTCTGGTATATTCTAGTATATTCTAGTATATTCTAGTATATTCTAGTATATTCTAGTATATTCTACTATATTCTGGTATATTCTAGTATATTCTGGTATATTCTAGTATATTCTGGTATATTGTGGTATATTCAAGTATATTCTGGTATATCCTAGTATATTCTAGTATAATCTCGTATATTCTAGTATATTCTAGTATATTCTAGTATATTCTAGTATATTCTAGTATATTCTAGTATATTCTACTATATTCTGGTATATTCTAGTATATTCTGGTATATTCTAGTATATTCTGGTATATTGTGGTATATTCAAGTATATTCTGGTATATCCTAGTATATTCTAGTATAATCTGGTATATTCTAGTATATTCTAGTATATTCTAGTATATTCTAGTGTATTCTAGTATATTCTAGTATATTCTGGTATATCCTAGTATATTCTAGGATATTATGGTATATACTAGTATATTCTAGTATATTCTTGTATATTCTGGTATATCCTAGTATATTCTAGGATATTATGGTATATACTAGTATATTCTAGTATATTCTAGTATATTCTAGCATGTTCTAGTATATTCTGGTATATCCTAGTATATTATAGTATATTCTGGTATATTCTAGTATATTCTAGTATATTCTAGTATATTCTAGTATATTCTACTATATTCTGGTATATTCTAGTATATGCTGGTATATTCTAGTATATTCTGGTATATTGTGGTATATTCAAGTATATTCTGGTATATCCTAGTATATTCTAGTATAATCTGGTATATTCTAGTATATTCTAGTATATTCTAGTATATTCTAGCATATTCTGGTATATTGTGGTATATTCAAGTATATTCTGGTATATTCTAGTATATTCTAGTATATTCTAGTATATTCTATTAATTTCTGGTATATTCTAGTATATTCTGGTATATTCTAGTATATTCTGGTATATTGTGGTATATTCAAGTATATTCTGGTATATCCTAGTATATTCTAGTATAATCTGGTATATTCTAGTATATTCTAGCATATTCTGGTATATTCTAGTATATTCTAGTATATTCAAGTATATTCTAGTATATTCAGGTATATTCTAGTATAGTCTAGTATATTCCGGTATATTCTAGTATATTCTGGTATATTCTAGTATATTCTGGTATATCCTAGTATATTCTAGTATAATCTGGTATATTCTAGTATATTCTAGTATACTATATTATATTCTGGTATATTCTAGTATATCCTAGTATATTCTCGTACATTCATATATTTTCTAGTGTACTCTAGTATATTCTGGTATATTCTAGTATATTCTGGTATATTCTAGTATATTCTGCTTTATTCTAGTATATTCTAGGATATTATGGTATATTCTAGTATATTCTAGTATATTCTAGTATATTCCAGTATATTCTAGTATATTCTTCTATATTCTAGTATATTATGGTATATTCTAGTATATTCTAGGATATTATGGTATATTCTATTATATTCTAGTATATTATAGTATATTCTTGTATATTCTAGCATATTCTAGTACATTCTGGTATATTCTAGTATATTCTAGTATATTCTAGGATATTATGGTATATTCTAGTATATTCTAGTTTATTCTAGTATATTCCAGTATATTCTAGTATATTCTAGTATATTCTAGTATATTCTTCTATATTCTAGTATATTATGGTATATTCTAGTATATTCTAGTATATTCTAGGATATTATTGTATATTCTATTATATTGTAGTATATTATAGTATATTCTGGTATATTCTAGCATATTCTAGTACATTCTGGTATATTCTAGTATATTCTAGTATATTCTAGTATATTCTAGTATATTCTAGTATAATCTAGTATATTCAAGCATATTCTAGTATATTCTAGTATAATCTGGTATATTCTAGTATATTCTAGTACAGTCTGGAATATTCTAGTATATTCTAGGATATTATGGTATACTCTAGTATATTCTAGTATATTCTAGTATATTCTAGGATATTATGGTATATTCTATTATATTCTAGTATATTCTAGTATATTCTAGTATAATCTAGTATATTCAAGCATATTCTAGTATATTCTAGTATATTCTAGTATATTCTAGGATATTATGGTATATTCTAGTATATTCAAGTATATTCTAGTATATTCTAGTATATTCTGGTATATTCTAGTATATTCTGGTATATTCTAGTATATTTTGGTATATTGTGGTATATTCAAGTATATTCTGGTATATCCTAGTATATTCTAGTATAATCTGGTATATTCTAGTATATTCTAGCATATTCTGGTATATTCTAGTATATTCTAGTATATTCTGGTATATCCTAGTATATTCTAGGATATTATGGTATATACTAGTATATTCTAGTATATACTAGTATATTCTGGTATATCCTAGTATATTCTAGGATATTATGGTATATACTAGTATATTCTAGCATGTTCTAGTATAATCTGGTATATTCTAGTATATTCTAGCATATTCTGGTATATTCTGGTATATTCTATTATATTCAAGTATGCGCTAGTATATTCAAGTATATTCTAGTATATTCTACTATATTCTGGTATATTCTAGTATATTCTGGTATATTCTAGTATATTCTGGTATATTCTAGTATATTCTGGTATATTCTAGTATATTCTGCTTTATTCTAGTATATTCTAGGATATTGAGGTATATTCTAGTATATTCTAGTATATTCTAGTATATTCCAGTATATTCTAGTATATTCTAGTATATTCTAGTATATTCTTCTATATTCTAGTATATTATGGCATATTCTAGTATATTCTAGTATATTCTAGGATATTATGGTATATTCTATTATATTCTAGTATATTACAGTATATTCTGGTATATTCTAGCATATTCTAGTACATTCTGGTATATTCTAGTATATTCTAGTGTATTCTAGTATATTATGGTATATTCTAGTATATTCTAGTATATTCTAGTATATTCCAGTATATTCTAGTATATTCTAGTATATTCTAGTATATTCTTCTATATTCTAGTATATTATGGCATATTCTAGTATATTCTAGTATATTCTAGTATATTCTAGGATATTATGGTATATTCTATTATATTCTAGTATATTCTAGTATATTCTAGTATAATCTAGTATATTCAAGCATATTCTAGTATATTCTAGTATATTCTAGTATATTCTAGGATATTATGGTATATTCTAGAATATTCTAGTATATTCTTGTATATTCTAGTATATTCTGGTATATCCTAGTATATTATAGTATATTCTGGTATATTCTAGTATATTCTAGTATATTCTAGTATATTCTAGTATATTCTACTATATTCTGGTATATTCTAGTATATTCTGGTATATTCTAGTATATTCTGTTATATTGTTGTATATTCAAGTATATTCTGGTATATCCTAGTATATTCTAGTATAATCTGGTATATTCTAGTATATTCTAGTATATTCTAGTATATTCTATCATATTCTGGTATATTGTGGTATATTCAAGTATATTCTGGTATATTCTAGTATATTCTAGTATATTCTAGTATATTCTATTAATTTCTGGTATATTCTAGTATATTCTGGTATATTCTAGTATATTCTGGTATATTGTGGTATATTCAAGTATATTCTGGTATATCCTAGTATATTCTAGTATAATCTGGTATATTCTAGTATATTCTAGCATATTCTGGTATATTCTAGTTTATTCTAGTATATTCAAGCATATTCTAGTATATTCAGGTATATTCTAGTATAGTCTAGTATATTCCGGTATATTCTAGTATATTCTGGTATATTCTAGTATATTCTGGTATATCCTAGTATATTCTAGTATAATCTGGTATATTCTAGTATATTCTAGTATACTATATTATATTCTGGTATATTCTAGTATATCCTAGTATATTCTCGTACATTCATATATTTTCTAGTGTATTCTAGTATATTCTGGTATATTCTAGTATATTCTGGTATATTCTAGTATATTCTGCTTTATTCTAGTATATTCTAGGATATTATGGTATATTCTAGTATATTCTAGTATATTCTAGTATATTCTAGTATATTCTAGTATATTCTAGTATATTCTAGTATATTCTAGTATATTCTAGTATATTATGGTATATTCTAGTATATTCTAGTATATTCTAGGATATTATGGTATATTCTATTATATTCTAGTATATTATAGTATATTCTGGTATATTCTAGCATATTCTAGTACATTCTGGTATATTCTAGTATATTCTAGTATATTCTAGGATATTATGGTATATTCTAGTATATTCTAGTATATTCTAGTATATTCTAGTATATTCTAGTATATTCTAGTATATTCTAGTATATTCTTCTATATTCTAGTATATTATGGTATATTCTAGTATATTCTAGTATATTCTAGGATATTATGGTATATTCTATTATATTCTAGTATATTATAGTATATTCTGGTATATTCTAGCATATTCTAGTACATTCTGGTATATTCTAGTATATTCTAGTATATTCTAGTATATTCTAGTATAATCTAGTATATTCAAGCATATTCTAGTATATTCTAGTATAATCTGGTATATTCTAGTATATTCTAGTACATTCTGGCATATTCTAGTATATTCTAGGATATTATGGTATACTCTAGTATATTCTAGTATATTCTAGTATATTCTAGGATATTATGGTATATTCTATTATATTCTAGTATATTCTAGTATATTCTAGTATATTCTAGTATAATCTAGTATATTCAAGCATATTCTAGTATATTCTAGTATATTCTAGTATATTCTAGGATATTATGGTATATTCTAGTATATTCTAGTATATTCTTGTATATTCTAGTATATTCTGGTATATCCTAGTATATTATAGTATATTCTGGTATATTCTAGTATATTCTAGTATATTCTAGTATATTCTAGTATATTCTACTATATTCTACTATATTCTGGTATATTCTAGTATATTCTGGTATATTCTAGTATATTCTGGTATATTGTGGTATATTCAAGTATATTCTGGTATATCCTAGTATATTCTAGTATAATCTCGTATATTCTAGTATATTCTAGTATATTCTAGTATATTCTAGTATATTCTAGTATATTCTAGTATATTCTACTATATTCTGGTATATTCTAGTATATTCTGGTATATTCTAGTATATTCTGGTATATTGTGGTATATTCAAGTATATTCTGGTATATCCTAGTATATTCTAGTATAATCTGGTATATTCTAGTATATTCTAGTATATTCTAGTATATTCTAGTATATTCTAGTATATTCTAGTATATTCTGGTATATCCTAGTATATTCTAGGATATTATGGTATATACTAGTATATTCTAGTATATTCTTGTATATTCTGGTATATCCTAGTATATTCTAGGATATTATGGTATATACTAGTATATTCTAGTATATTCTAGTATATTCTTCTATATTCTAGTATATTATGGTATATTCTAGTATATTCTAGTATATTCTAGGATATTATGGTATATTCTATTATATTCTAGTATATTATAGTATATTCTGGTATATTCTAGCATATTCTAGTACATTCTGGTATATTCTAGTATATTCTAGTATATTCTAGTATATTCTAGTATAATCTAGTATATTCAAGCATATTCTAGTATATTCTAGTATAATCTGGTATATTCTAGTATATTCTAGT
>CAJYYI030000553.1:0-11619 GCA_913789915.3 Sphecodes monilicornis
TAGCATATTCTAGTATATTCTAGTATATTCTAGTATATTCTAGTATATTCTCTTATATTCTAGTACATTCGAGTATATTCGAGTATTTTCGAGTATTTTCGAGTATATTCTAGTATATTCTAGTATATTCTAGGATATTCTAATATATTCTGGTATATTCTAGTATATTCTAGTATGTTCTAGTATATTCTGGTATATTCTAGTATATTCTAGTATGTTCTAGTATATTCTGGTATATTCTAGTATATTCTAGTATATTCGAGTATATTCTAGCATATTCTAGTGTATTTTAGTATATTCCCGTATATTCTACCATATTCTAGTATATTCTAGTATATCCCAGTATATTCTGGTATATTCTAGTATATTCTAGTACATTCTAGTATATTCTAGTACATTCTAGTGTATTCTAGTATATTCTAGCATATTCTAGTCTATTCTAGTATATTCTAGTGTATTCTGGTATATTCTAGTATATTCTAGTATATTCTAGTATATTCTGGCATACTCTAGTATATTCTAGTATATTCTGGTATATTCTAGTATATTCTAGTATATTCTAGTATATTCTAGTATATTCTAGTATATTCTAGTATATCCTAGTATATTCTAGTATATTCTAGTATATTCTAGTATATTCTAGTATATTCTAGTATATTCTAGTATATCCTAGTATATTCTGGTATATTCTAGTATATTCTAGTATATTCTAGTATATTCTGGCATACTCTAGTATATTCTAGTATATTCTGGTATATTCTAGTATATTCTAGTATATTCTAGTATATTCTAGTATATTCTAGTATATTCTATTATATCCTAGTATATTCTAGTATATTCTTGTATATTCTAGTATATTCTAGTATATTCTAGTCTATTCTAGTATATTTTAGTATATTCTAGTATATTCTGGCATACTCTAGTATATTCTGGTATATTCTAGTATATTCTAGTATGTTCTAGTATATTCTGGTATATTCTGGTATATTCTGGTATATTCGGGTATATTCTAGCACATTCTAGTCTATTCTAGTATATTCCAGTATATTCTACCATATTCTAGTATATTCTAGTATATCCCAGTATATTCTGGTATATTCTAGTATATTCTAGTATATTCTAGTACATTCTAGTATATTCTAGTATATTCTAGTGTATTCTGGTATATTCTAGTATATTCGACTATGTTCTAGTATATTCTAGTATATTCTAGTATATTCAAGTATATTCTAGTATATTCTAGCATATTCTAGTCTATTCTATTATATTCTAGTATATTCTGGTATATTCTAGTATATTCTAGTATATTCTAGCATATTCTAGTATATTCTAGTATATTCTAGTGTATTCTAGTATATTCTAGCATATTCTAGTATATTCCAGTATATTCTAGTGTATTCTAGTATATTCTGGTATATTTTAGTATATTCTACTATATTCTGGTATATTCTAGTATATTCTAGTATGTTCTAGTATCTTCTGGTATATTCTGGTATATTCTAGTATATCCTAGTATATTCTTGTATATTCTAGTATATTCTAGTACATTCGAGTATATTCGAGTATTTTCGAGTATATTCTAATATATTCTAGTATATTCTAGGATATTCTAAAATATTCTGGTATATTCTAGTATATTCTAGTATGTTCTAGTATATTCTGGTATATTCTAGTATATTCTAGTATATTCGAGTATATTCTAGCATATTCTAGTCTATTCTAGTATATTCCAGTATATTCTACCATATTCTAGTATATTCTAGTATATCCCAGTATATTCTGGTATATTCTAGTATATTCTAGTATATTCTAGTATATTCTAGTATATTCTAGGATATTCTAAAATATTCTGGTATATTCTAGTATATTCTAGTATGTTCTAGTATATTCTGGTATATTCTAGTATATTCTAGTATATTCGAGTATATTCTAGCATATTCTAGTCTATTCTAGTATATTCCAGTATATTCTACCATATTCTAGTATATTCTAGTATATCCCAGTATATTCTGGTATATTCGAGTATATTCTAGTGTATTCTAGTATATTCTAGCATATTCTAGTCTATTCTAGTATATTCTAGTGTATTCTGGTATATTCTAGTATATTTTAGTATATTCTAGTATATTCTGGCATACTCTAGTATTATCTAGTATATTCTGGTATATTCTAGTATATTCTAGTATATTCTAGTATATTCTAGTATATTCTAGTGTATTCTGGTATATTCTAGTGTATTTTAGTATATTCTAGTCTATTCTAGTCTATTCTAGTATATTCTGGTATATTCTGGTATATTTTAGTATATTCTAGTATATTCTGGTATATCCTAGTATATTCTAGTATATTCTAGTATATCCTAGTATATTCTAGTATATTCTAGTATATTCTAGGATGTTCTAATATATTCTGGTATATTCTAGTATATTCTAGTATGTTCTAGTATATTCTGATATATTCTAGTATATTCTAGTATATTCTGGTATATTCTAGTATATTCTAGTATATTCTAGCATATTCTAGTATATTCTAGTATATTCTAGTATATTCTAGTATATTCTAGTATGTTCTAGTATATTCTGGTATATTCTAGTATATTCTAGTATATTCGAGTATATTCTAGCATATTCTAGTCTATTCTAGTATATTCCAGTATATTCTACCATATTCTAGTATATTCTAGTATATCCCAGTATATTCTGGTATATTCTAGTATATTCTAGTATATTCTAGTATATCCTAGTATATTCTGGTATATTCGAGTATATTCTAGTATATTCTAGTATATTCTAGCATATTCTAGTCTATTCTAGTATATTCTAGTGTATTCTGGTATATTCTAGTATATTTTAGTATATTCTAGTATATTCTGGTATACTCTAGTATATTCTAGTATATTCTGATATATTCTAGTATATTCTAGTATATTCTAGTATGTTCTAGTATATTCTGGTATATTCTAGTATATTCTAGCATATTCTAGTCTATTCTATTATATTCTAGTATATTCTGGTATATTCTAGTATATTCTAGTATATTGTAGCATATTCTAGTATATTCTAGTATATTCTAGTGTATTCTAGTATATTCTAGCATATTCTAGTATATTCTAGTATATTCTAGTATATTCTAGTATATTCTGTTATATTCTAGTACATTCGAGTATATTCGAGTATTTTCGAGTATTTTCGAGTATATTCTAGTATATTCTAGTATATTCTAGGATATTCTAATATATTCTGGTATATTCTAGTATATTCTAGTATGTTCTAGTATATTCTGGTATATTCTAGTATATTCTAGTATGTTCTAGTATATTCTGGTATATTCTAGTATATTCTAGTATATTCGAGTATA
Source organism: Sphecodes monilicornis (assembly GCA_913789915.3). Lineage (NCBI taxonomy): Eukaryota > Metazoa > Arthropoda > Insecta > Hymenoptera > Halictidae > Sphecodes > Sphecodes monilicornis. The sequence goes on from CAJYYI030000553.1 coordinate 3,358, forward strand.
TTCTAGCATATTCTAGTGTATTTTAGTATATTCCCGTATATTCTACCATATTCTAGTATATTCTAGTATATCCCAGTATATTCTGGTATATTCTAGTATATTCTAGTACATTCTAGTATATTCTAGTACATTCTAGTATATTCTAGTATATTCTAGTATATTCTAGTATATTCTAGTATATCCTAGTATATTCTGGTATATTCGAGTATATTCTAGTATATTCTAGTATATTCTAGCATATTCTAGTCTATTCTAGTATATTCTAGTGTATTCTGGTATATTCTAGTATATTTTAGTATATTCTAGTATATTCTGGCATACTCTAGTATATTCTAGTATATTCTGGTATATTCTAGTATATTCTAGTATATTCTAGTATATTCTAGTATATTCTAGTGTATTCTGGTATATTCTAGTGTATTTTAGTATATTCTAGTCTATTCTAGTCTATTCTAGTATATTCTGGTATATTCTGGTATATTTTAGTATATTCTAGTATATTCTGGTATATCCTAGTATATTCTAGTATATTCTAGTATATTCTAGTATATTCTAGTATATCCTAGTATATTCTGGTATATTCTAGTATATTCTAGTATATTCTAGTATATTCTGGCATACTCTAGTATATTCTAGTATATTCTGGTATATTCTAGTATATTCTAGTATATTCTAGTATATTCTAGTATATTCTAGTATATTCTAGTATATTCTAGTATATCCTAGTATATTCTAGTATATTCTAGTATATTCTAGTATATTCAAGTGTATTCTAGTACATTCTCGCATATTCTAGTCTATTCTAGTATATTTTAGTATATTCTAGTATATTCTGGCATACTCTAGTATATTCTGGTATATTCTAGTATATTCTAGTATGTTCTAGTATATTCTGGTATATTCTAGTATATTCTGGTATATTCGGGTATATTCTAGCACATTCTAGTCTATTCTAGTATATTCCAGTATATTCTACCATATTCTAGTATATTCTAGTATATCCCAGTATATTCTGGTATATTCTAGTATATTCTAGTATATTCTAGTACATTCTAGTATATTCTAGTATATTCTAGTGTATTCTGGTATATTCTAGTATATTCGACTATGTTCTAGTATATTCTAGTATATTCTAGTATATTCAAGTATATTCCAGTATATTCTACCATATTCTAGTATATTCTAGTATATCCCAGTATATTCTGGTATATTCTAGTATATTCTAGTATATTCTAGTATATTCTAGTATATTCTAGGATATTCTAAAATATTCTGGTATATTCTAGTATATTCTAGTATGTTCTAGTATATTCTGGTATATTCTAGTATATTCTAGTATATTCGAGTATATTCTAGCATATTCTAGTCTATTCTAGTATATTCCAGTATATTCCAGTATATTCTACCATATTCTAGTATATTCTAGTATATCCCAGTATATTCTGGTATATTCGAGTATATTCTAGTGTATTCTAGTATATTCTAGCATATTCTAGTCTATTCTAGTATATTCTAGTGTATTCTGGTATATTCTAGTATATTCTGGCATACTCTAGTATATTCTAGTATATTCTGGAATATTCTAGTATATTCTAGTATATTCTACTATATTCTGGTATATTCTAGTATATTGGACTATGTTCTAGTATATTGTAGTATATTCTCGTATATTCTAGTATATTCAAGTATATTCTAGTATATTCTAGCATATTCTAGTCTATTCTATTATATTCTAGTATATTCTGGTATATTCTAGCATTTTCTAGTTTATTCTAGTATATTCTAGTGTATTCTGGTATATTCTAGTATATTTTAGTATATTCTAGTATATTCTGGCATACTCTAGTATATTCTAGTATATTCTGGTATATTCTAGTATATGCTAGTATATTCTAGCATATTCTAGTATATTCTAGTATATTCTAGTATATTCTAGTATATTCTAGTATATTCTAGTATATTCTGGTATATTCTAGTATATTCTGTTATATTTTAGTACATTCGAGTATATTCGAGTATTTTCGAGTATATTCTAGTATATTCTAGTATATTCTAGTATATTCTTGGATATTATGGTATATTCTAGTATATTCCAGTATATTCTACCATATTCTAGTATATTCTAGTATATCCCAGTATATTCTGGTATATTCTAGTATATTCTAGTATATTCTAGTACATTCTAGTATATTCTAGTATATTCTAGTGTATTCTAGTATATTCTAGCATATTCTAGTATATTCTAGTATATTCTGGTATATTCTAGTATATTCGACTATGTTCCAGTATATTCTAGTATATTCTGGTATATTCTAGTATATTCAAGTATATTCTAGTATATTCTAGCATATTCTAGTCTATTCTATTATATTCTAGTATATTCTGGTATATTCTAGTATATTCTAGTATGTTCTAGTATATTCTGGTATATTCAAGTATATTCTAGTATATTCGAGTATATTCTAGCATATTCTAGTGTATTTTAGTATATTCCCGTATATTCTACCATATTCTAGTATATTCTGGTATATCCCAGTATATTCTGGTATATTCTAGTATATTCTAGTACATTCTAGTATATTCTAGTATATTCTAGTATATTCTAGTATATCCTAGTATATTCTGGTATATTCGAGTATATTCTAGTGTATTCTAGTATATTCTGTCATATTCTAGTATATTCTAGTGTATTCTGGTATATTCTAGTATATTCTAGTATATTCTAGTATATTCTGGCATACTCTAGTATTATCTAGTATATTCTGGTATATTCTAGTATATTCTAGTATATTCTAGTATATTCTAGTATATTCTGGTATATTCTAGTATATTTTAGTATATTCTAGTCTATTCTAGTCTATTCTAGTATATTCTGGTATATTCTGGTATATTTTAGTATATTCTAGTATATTCTGGTATATCCTAGTATATTCTAGTATATTCTAGTATATCCTAGTATATTCTAGTATATTCTAGTATATTCTAGGATATTCTAATATATTCTGGTATATTCTAGTATATTCTAGTATGTTCTAGTATATTCTGATATATTCTAGTATATTCTAGTATATTCTGGTATATTCTAGTATATTCTAGTATATTCTAGCATATTCTAGTATATTCTAGTATATTCTAGTATATTCTAGTATATTCTAGTATGTTCTAGTATATTCTGGTATATTCTAGTATATTCTAGTATATTCGAGTATATTCTAGCATATTCTAGTCTATTCTAGTATATTCCAGTATATTCTACCATATTCTAGTATATTCTAGTATATCCTAGTATATTCTGGTATATTCTAGTATATTCTAGTATATTCTAGTATATCCTAGTATATTCTGGTATATTCGAGTATATTCTAGTATATTCTAGTATATTCTAGCATATTCTAGTCTATTCTAGTATATTCTAGTGTATTCTGGTATATTCTAGTATATTTTAGTATATTCTAGTATATTCTGGCATACTCTAGTATATTCTAGTATATTCTGATATATTCTAGTATATTCTAGTATATTCTAGTATGTTCTAGTATATTCTAGTATATTCTAGTATATTCTAGCATATTCTAGTCTATTCTATTATATTCTAGTATATTCTGGTATATTCTAGTATATTCTAGTATATTCTAGCATATTCTAGTATATTCTAGTATATTCTAGTGTATTCTAGTATATTCTAGCATATTCTAGTATATTCTAGTATATTCTAGTATATTCTAGTATATTCTGTTATATTCTAGTACATTCGAGTATATTCGAGTATTTTCGAGTATTTTCGAGTATATTCTAGTATATTCTAGTATATTCTAGGATATTCTAATATATTCTGGTATATTCTAGTATATTCTAGTATGTTCTAGTATATTCTGGTATATTCTAGTATATTCTAGTATATTCGAGTATATTCTAGCATATTCTAGTGTATTTTAGTATATTCCCGTATATTCTACCATATTCTAGTATATTCTAGTATATCCCAGTATATTCTGGTATATTCTAGTATATTCTAGTACATTCTAGTATATTCTAGTACATTCTAGTATATTCTAGTATATTCTAGTATATTCTAGTATATTCTAGTATATCCTAGTATATTCTGGTATATTCGAGTATATTCTAGTGTATTCTAGTATATTCTAGCATATTCTAGTCTATTCTAGTATATTCTAGTGTATTCTGGTATATTCTAGTATATTTTAGTATATTCTAGTATATTCTGGCATACTCTAGTATATTCTAGTATATTCTGGTATATTCTAGTATATTCTAGTATATTCTAGTATATTCTAGTATATTCTAGTGTATTCTGGTATATTCTAGTATATTTTAGTATATTCTAGTCTATTCTAGTCTATTCTAGTATATTCTGGTATATTCTGGTATATTTTAGTATATTCTAGTATATTCTGGTATATCCTAGTATATTCTAGTATATTCTAGTATATTCTAGTATATTCTAGTATATCCTAGTATATTCTGGTATATTCTAGTATATTCTAGTATATTCTAGTATATTCTAGTATATTCTAGTATATTCTAGTATATTCAAGTGTATTCTAGTACATTCTCGCATATTCTAGTCTATTCTAGTATATTTTAGTATATTCTAGTATATTCTGGCATACTCTAGTATATTCTAGTATATTCTGGTATATTCTAGTATATTCTAGTATATTCTAGTATATTCTAGTATATTCTAGTATATTCTAGTATATCCTAGTATATTCTAGTATATTCTAGTATATTCTAGTATATTCAAGTGTATTCTAGTACATTCTCGCATATTCTAGTCTATTCTAGTATATTTTAGTATATTCTAGTATATTCTAGTATGTTCTAGTATATTCTGGTATATTCTAGTATATTCTGGTATATTCGGGTATCTTCTAGCACATTCTAGTCTATTCTAGTATATTCCAGTATATTCTACCATATTCTAGTATATTCTAATATATTCGAGTATATTCTGGTATATTCTAGTATATTCTAGTATATTCTAGTATATTCAAGTATATTCTAGTATATTCTAGCATATTCTAGTCTATTCTATTATATTCTAGTATATTCTGGTATATTCTAGTATATTCTAGTATATTCTAGCATATTCTAGTATATTCTAGTATATTCTAGTGTATTCTAGTATATTCTAGCATATTCTAGTATATTCCAGTATATTCTAGTGTATTCTAGTTTATTCTGGTATATTTTAGTATATTCTACTATATTCTGGTATATTCTAGTATATTCTAGTATGTTCTAGTATCTTCTGGTATATTCTGGTATATTCTAGTATATCCTAGTATATTCTTGTATATTCTAGTATATTCTAGTATATTCTAGTATATTCAAGTGTATTCTAGCATATTCTAGTCTATTCTTGTATATTGTAGAATATTCCGGTATATTCTGGTATATTCCAGTACATTCTACCATATTCTAGTATATTCTGGTATATTCTGGTATATTCTAGTATATTCTAGTATATTCTGGTATATCCTAGTATATTCTGTTATATTCTAGTACATTCGAGTATATTCGAGTATTTTCGAGTATATTCTAATATATTCTAGTATATTCTAGGATATTCTAAAATATTCTGGTATATTCTAGTATATTCTAGTATGTTCTAGTATATTCTGGTATATTCTAGTATATTCTAGTATATTCGAGTATATTCTAGCATATTCTAGTCTATTCTAGTATATTCCAGTATATTCTACCATATTCTAGTATATTCTAGTATATCCCAGTATATTCTGGTATATTCTAGTATATTCTAGTATATTCTAGTATATTCTAGTATATTCTAGGATATTCTAAAATATTCTGGTATATTCTAGTATATTCTAGTATGTTCTAGTATATTCTGGTATATTCTAGTATATTCTAGTATATTCGAGTATATTCTAGCATATTCTAGTCTATTCTAGTATATTCCAGTATATTCTACCATATTCTAGTATATTCTAGTATATCCCAGTATATTCTGGTATATTCGCGTATATTCTAGTGTATTCTAGTATATTCTAGCATATTCTAGTCTATTCTAGTATATTCTAGTGTATTCTGGTATATTCTAGTATATTCTGGCATACTCTAGTATATTCTAGTATATTCTGGTATATTCTAGTATATTCTAGTATATTCTACTATATTCTGGTATATTCTAGTATATTCGACTATGTTCTAGTATATTCTAGTATATTCTAGTATATTCTAGTATATTCAAGTATATTCTAGTATATTCTAGCATATTCTAGTCTATTCTATTATATTTTAGTATATTCTAGTATATTCTGGCATACTCTAGTATATTCTAGTATATTCTGGTATATTCTAGTATATTCTGGTATATTCTAGTATATTCTAGTATATTCCAGCATATTCTAGTATATTCTAGTATATTCTAGTATATTCCAGCATATTCTAGTATATTCTAGTATATTCTGGTATATTCTGGTATATTCGACTATGTTCCAGTATATTCTAGTATATTCTGGTATATTCTAGTATATTCAAGTATATTCTAGTATATTCTAGCATATTCTAGTCTATTCTATTATATTCTAGTATATTCTGGTATATTCTAGTATATTCTAGTATGTTCTAGTATATTCTGGTATATTCAAGTATATTCTAGTATATTCGAGTATATTCTAGCATATTCTAGTGTATTTTAGTATATTCCCGTATATTCTACCATATTCTAGTATATTCTGGTATATCCCAGTATATTCTGGTATATTCTAGTATATTCTAGTACATTCTAGTATATTCTAGTATATTCTAGTATATTCTAGTATATCCTAGTATATTCTGGTATATTCGAGTATATTCTAGTGTATTCTAGTATATTCTGGCATATTCTAGTCTATTCTAGTATATTCTAGTGTATTCTGGTATATTCTAGTATATTTTAGTATATTCTAGTATATTCTGGCATACTCTAGTATTATCTAGTATATTCTGGTATATTCTAGTATATTCTAGTATATTCTAGTATATTCTAGTATATTCTAGTGTATTCTGGTATATTCTAGTGTATTTTAGTATATTCTAGTCTATTCTAGTGTATTCTAGTCTATTCTAGTATATTCTGGTATATTCTGGTATATTTTAGTATATTCTAGTATATTCTGGTATATCCTAGTATATTCTAGTATATTCTAGTATATCCTAGTATATTCTAGTATATTCTAGTATATTCTAGGATATTCTAATATATTCTGGTATATTCTAGTATATTCTAGTATGTTCTAGTATATTCTGATATATTCTAGTATATTCTAGTATAATCTGGTATATTCTAGTATATTCTAGTATATTCTAGCATATTCTAGTATATTCTAGTATATTCTAGTATATTCTAGTATATTCTAGTATGTTCTAGTATATTCTGGTATATTCTAGTATATTCTAGTATATTCGAGTATATTCTAGCATATTCTAGTCTATTCTAGTATATTCCAGTATATTCTACCATATTCTAGTATATTCTAGTATATCCCAGTATATTCTGGTATATTCTAGTATATTCTAGTATATTCTAGTATATCCTAGTATATTCTGGTATATTCGAGTATATTCTAGTATATTCTAGTATATTCTAGCATATTCTAGTCTATTCTAGTATATTCTAGTGTATTCTGGTATATTCTAGTATATTTTAGTATATTCTAGTATATTCTGGCATACTCTAGTATATTCTAGTATATTCTGGTATATTCTAGTATATTCTAGTATATTCTAGTATGTTCTAGTATATTCTAGTATATTCTAGTATATTCTAGCATATTCTAGTCTATTCTATTATATTCTAGTATATTCTGGTATATTCTAGTATATTCTAGTATATTGTAGCATATTCTAGTATATTCTAGTATATTCTAGTGTATTCTAGTATATTCTAGCATATTCTAGTATATTCTAGTATATTCTAGTATATTCTAGTATATTCTAGTATATTCTGTTATATTCTAGTACATTCGAGTATATTCGAGTATTTTCGAGTATTTTCGAGTATATTCTAGTATATTCTAGTATATTCTAGGATATTCTAATATATTCTGGTATATTCTAGTATATTCTAGTATGTTCTAGTATATTCTGGTATATTCTAGTATATTCTAGTATATTCGAGTATATTCTAGCATATTCTAGTGTATTTTAGTATATTCCCGTATATTCTACCATATTCTAGTATATTCTAGTATATCCCAGTATATTCTGGTATATTCTAGTATATTCTAGTATATT
>OU565303.1:0-15556 GCA_913789915.3 Sphecodes monilicornis
TTTAAATAGCTTAAGATAAAGTGTAATATTGAAAATATTAAGATAATTTGTAATTTTTAAATAATTTATAAATTAATGAATTAATTAATATTATATTGAAAATATAATGTTTTATTTTAAACTATATAAATAGAGATATTAATGATAAATTCATTATTGTTAAGAATTAGAAGTTCTATATTTATATCTCTTTAATTGGAAATGTTAATTTCAAAATAATTATTAACAATAATTCACCTAAGTTTTGGTTTCAATTAAGATATAAAATTTTTAATAATTTTAAATAGCAAATTTAATGTTATATATATTTAACTAATATCCTAATTAATATATATATATATATATATATATATATATATATATATATAGAAATGTTTTCTAAAGTTTAAGTCGAAATTAAGTGTAATAAATTACTTTATATATACATATATATATATATATATATATATATTAAAATATTCATTTAAATAAATTACAGGTTCATTCAATTCATAACCTAAAAATTAATAAAATTAAAAATAATATTAAAGTTATTATTGATAATAGGGATAGGTTATATAATAATATTAGAGTTGGAAGAATTAAAATAATTTCGACATCAAAAATTAGAAATATTAATGTAATAATATAGAAATTAATAGAGAATGGTAATCGAGCTCTAGTAATTGGGTCAAATCCACATTCAAAAGGAGTAATTTTTTCTCGATTTTTTTTTAATGTTATTGATAGAATGAAGTTAATAAAAATAATAAGTATAGAAATTATTAGATATAATGTAAATATTATGAATATATAATAAATTATATATATTAATTTTAATTAAAGTTTTTAATTGGAAGTTAAATGTATTAAAAATTATACTATATATATAATGTTAATATATTCATCAATAAATTAGTATATATAAAAATAGTCAAATAATGTCTACAAAATGTCAATATCAAGTAGCAGCTTCAAAGTGAAAATGATGAATTTTAGAAAAGTGTCTTATAGATATACGTATTATACATGTAGTTAAAAAAATAATTCCTAAAATGACGTGTAATCCATGAAATCCTGTAGCTATAAAAAAAATTGACCCAAAAATTCTATCATTAAAGGTAAAAGGTGCTTCTTTGTATTCTATTAGTTGAATAGATGAAAAATAAATACCTAGTAAAATAGTAATTTTTAAAGGAATTAAAGAGTTTTTTTTATTTTTAATTAATAAATTATGTCTTCATGTAATTGTAGCTCCTGATGAGACTAAAATAATTGAATTTAGTAAAGGAATATCATATGGATTAAATATAATAATATTTTTAGGGGGTCAAGTTATTCCAATTTCAATACTAGGAGAGATAGCACAATGTAAGTATGTTCAAAAAAATGAAATAAAAAAAAATAATTCTGAAATAATAAATAGGATTATTCCTAATTTTAATAAATTTAATACATTAAGAGTGTGGCATCCTTGAAAAGTTCTTTCTCGAGTAATATCACGTCATCATTGATAGAGACTTAATAATAAATTAAATATATTAAATATTATTAAATTATAATTAGATGAATTAAATCAATAAATAGTTCTTAATATTAAATTTAAAATAGCTCAAGAAGTGGTTAAAGGTCAAGGGCTAATTGTTACTATATGAAATGGATGGTGATGTGGAATTTTCATTAATTAGATTCGTTATAATATAATAAAAGTAAAATTGAAAATACATATGATTGAATAATAGATACAGCAATTTCTAGAATTATTAAAAGATTTTGAATAATAAATAGTGGAATAATTTCTGGTATATTTTCTAAAGTTGTCCCTAATAAAGATAAAAGTAAATGACCTGCAAGTATATTGGCTGAAAGTCGAATTGCTAATGTTCATGGACGAATAAAGTTTCTAACTGTTTCAATTAAGATTATAAAGATTATTAATGGACCAGGTGTGTTTATTGGTAATAAATGGATAAATATTTTATTTTAATAACCTGAAAAACCTATAATAATAACTTATTTGACTTTTTAAAAACACTAAATAATAAAAAAAATGAGGAAGCTAAAAATTTTGTAAAAATATGGGGGGCAATTTTTAAAATATTGGGAGGTATAAAATAAAAATTGAATTATTATAAAATTTTGGTTAAATTGGAATTATTATTATTAGGTATAGTTAAATTGTATAGTATGAATATTTTTATTTAGAAATTTAGGGGGTATATAAATAAAAATTGAATTATTATAAAATTATGATTAAATTGAAATTATTAGTGTTAGGTATAGTTAAATTGTATAGTATAAATATTTTTATTTAGAAATTTAGGGGATATATAAATAAAAATTGAATTATTATAAAATTATGATTAAATTGAAATTATTATTATTAGTTATAGTTAAATTGTATAGTAAGAATATTTTTATTTAGAAATTTAGGGGATATATAAATAAAAATTGAATTATTATAAAATTTTGATTAAAATTGAAATTATTAGTGTTAGGTATAGTTAAATTGTATAGTATGAATATTTTTATTTAGAAATTTAGGGGGTATATAAATAAAAATTGAATTATTATAAAATTATGATTAAATTGAAATTATTATTATTAGGCATAGTTAAATTGTATAGTAAGAATATTTTTATTTAGAAATTTAGGGGGTATATAAATAAAAATTGAATTATTATAAAATTATGATTAAATTGAAATTATTATTATTAGGTATAGTTAAATTGTATAGTAAGAATATTTTTATTTAGAAATTTAGGGATATATAAATAAAAATTGAATTATTATAAAATTATGATTAAATTGAAATTATTATTATTAGGTATAGTTAAATTGTATAGTAAGAATATTTTTATTTAGAAATTTAGGGGGTGTATAAATAAAAATTGAATTATTATAAAATTATGATTAAATTGAAATTATTATTATTAGGTATAGTTAAATTGTATGGTATGAATATTTTTATTTAGAAATTTAGGGGGTATATAAATAAAAATTGAATTATTATAAAATTTTGATTAAAATTGAAATTATTGAGTATTATTTATTGATTATATTTATATAGAATTTTATATTAAATTAAAAGAGAGGATTTTTAATATAATTTTAATAACCTGAAAAACCTATAATAATAACTTATTTGACTTTTTAAAAACACTAAATAATAAAAAAAATGAGGAAGCTAAAAATTTTGTAAAAATATGGGGGGCAATTTTTAAAATATTGGGAGGTATAAAATAAAAATTGAATTATTATAAAATTTTGGTTAAATTGGAATTATTATTATTAGGTATAGTTAAATTGTATAGTATGAATATTTTTATTTAGAAATTTAGGGGGTATATAAATAAAAATTGAATTATTATAAAATTTTGATTAAAATTGAAATTATTATTATTAGGTATAGTTAAATTGTATAGTAAGAATATTTTTATTTAGAAATTTAGGGGATATATAAATAAAAATTGAATTATTATAAAATTATGATTAAATTGAAATTATTATTATTAGTTATAGTTAAATTGTATAGTAAGAATATTTTTATTTAGAAATTTAGGGGATATATATAAATAAAAATTGAATTATTATAAAATTTTGATTAAAATTGAAATTATTAGTGTTAGGTATAGTTAAATTGTATAGTATGAATATTTTTATTTAGAAATTTAGGGGGTATATAAATAAAAATTGAATTATTATAAAATTATGATTAAATTGAAATTATTATTATTAGGCATAGTTAAATTGTATAGTAAGAATATTTTTATTTAGAAATTTAGGGGGTATATAAATAAAAATTGAATTATTATAAAATTATGATTAAATTGAAATTATTATTATTAGGTATAGTTAAATTGTATAGTAAGAATATTTTTATTTAGAAATTTAGGGATATATAAATAAAAATTGAATTATTATAAAATTATGATTAAATTGAAATTATTATTATTAGGTATAGTTAAATTGTATAGTAAGAATATTTTTATTTAGAAATTTAGGGGGTGTATAAATAAAAATTGAATTATTATAAAATTATGATTAAATTGAAATTATTATTATTAGGTATAGTTAAATTGTATGGTATGAATATTTTTATTTAGAAATTTAGGGGGTATATAAATAAAAATTGAATTATTATAAAATTTTGGTTAAAATTGAAATTATTGAGTGTTATTTATTGATTATATTTATATAGAATTTTATATTAAATTAAAAGAGAGGATTTTTAATATAATTTTAATAACCTGAAAAACCTATAATAATAACTTATTTGACTTTTTAAAAACACTAAATAATAAAAAAAATGAGGAAGCTAAAAATTTTGTAAAAATATGGGGGGCAATTTTTAAAATATTGGGAGGTATAAAATAAAAATTGAATTATTATAAAATTATGATTAAATTGAAATTATTAGTGTTAGGTATAGTTAAATTGTATAGTATAAATATTTTTATTTAGAAATTTAGGGGATATATAAATAAAAATTGAATTATTATAAAATTATGATTAAATTGAAATTATTATTATTAGTTATAGTTAAATTGTATAGTAAGAATATTTTTATTTAGAAATTTAGGGGATATATAAATAAAAATTGAATTATTATAAAATTTTGGTTAAATTGGAATTATTATTGTTAGGTATAGTTAAATTGTATAGTATGAATATTTTTATTTAGAAATTTAGGGGATATATAAATAAAAATTGAATTATTATAAAATTATGATTAAATTGAAATTATTAGTGTTAGGTATAGTTAAATTGTATAGTATAAATATTTTTATTTAGAAATTTAGGGGATATATAAATAAAAATTGAATTATTATAAAATTATGATTAAATTGAAATTATTATTATTAGTTATAGTTAAATTGTATAGTAAGAATATTTTTATTTAGAAATTTAGGGGATATATAAATAAAAATTGAATTATTATAAAATTTTGATTAAAATTGAAATTATTAGTGTTAGGTATAGTTAAATTGTATAGTATGAATATTTTTATTTAGAAATTTAGGGGGTATATAAATAAAAATTGAATTATTATAAAATTATGATTAAATTGAAATTATTATTATTAGGTATAGTTAAATTGTATAGTAAGAATATTTTTATTTAGAAATTTAGGGGGTATATAAATAAAAATTGAATTATTATAAAATTATGATTAAATTGAAATTACTATTATTAGGTATAGTTAAATTGTATAGTAAGAATATTTTTATTTAGAAATTTAGGGGTATATAAATAAAAATTGAATTATTATAAAATTATGATTAAATTGAAATTATTATTATTAGGTATAGTTAAATTGTATAGTAAGAATATTTTTATTTAGAAATTTAGGGGGTATATAAATAAAAATTGAATTATTATAAAATTATGATTAAATTGAAATTATTATTATTAGATATAGTTAAATTGTATAGTATGAATATTTTTATTTAGAAATTTAGGGGGTATATAAATAAAAATTGAATTATTATAAAATTATGATTAAATTGAAATTATTATTATTAGTTATAGTTAAATTGTATAGTAAGAATATTTTTATTTAGAAATTTAGGGGGTATATAAATAAAAATTGAATTATTATAAAATTTTGATTAAAATTGAAATTATTAGTGTTAGGTATAGTTAAATTGTATAGTATGAATATTTTTATTTAGAAATTTAGGGGGTATATAAATAAAAATTGAATTATTATAAAATTATGATTAAATTGAAATTATTATTATTAGGTATAGTTAAATTGTATAGTAAGAATATTTTTATTTAGAAATTTAGGGGGTATATAAATAAAAATTGAATTATTATAAAATTTTGGTTAAAATTGAAATTATTAGTGTTAGGTATAGTTAAATTATATGGTATAAATATTTTTATTTAGAAATTTAGGGGGGTATATAAGTAAAAATTGAATTATTATAAAATTATGATTAAATTGAAATTATTATTATTAGGTATAGTTAAATTGTATAGTAAGAATATTTTTATTTAGAAATTTAGGGGGTATACAAATAAAAATTGAATTATTATAAAATTATGATTAAATTGAAATTATTATTATTAGGTATAGTTAAATTGTATAGTAAGAATATTTTTATTTAGAAATTTAGGGGATATATAAATAAAAATTGAATTATTATAAAATTATGATTAAATTGAAATTATTATTATTAGGTATAGTTAAATTGTATAGTAAGAATATTTTTATTTAGAAATTTAGGGGGTATATAAATAAAAATTGAATTATTATAAAATTATGATTAAATTGAAATTATTATTATTAGGTATAGTTAAATTGTATAGTAAGAATATTTTTATTTAGAAATTTAGGGGGTATATAAATAAAAATTGAATTATTATAAAATTTTGATTAAAATTGAAATTATTAGTGTTAGGTATAGTTAAATTGTATAGTATGAATATTTTTATTTAGAAATTTAGGGGGTATATAAATAAAAATTGAATTATTATAAAATTATGATTAAATTGAAATTATTATTAGGTATAGTTAAATTATATGGTATAAATATTTTTATTTAGAAATTTAGGGGGGGTATATAAGTAAAAATTGAATTATTATAAAATTATGATTAAATTGAAATTATTATTATTAGGTATAGTTAAATTGTATAGTAAGAATATTTTTATTTAGAAATTTAGGGGGTATATAAATAAAAATTGAATTATTATAAAATTATGATTAAATTGAAATTATTATTATTAGGTATAGTTAAATTGTATAGTAAGAATATTTTTATTTAGAAATTTAGGGGATATATAAATAAAAATTGAATTATTATAAAATTTTGATTAAAATTGAAATTATTAGTGTTAGGTATAGTTAAATTGTATAGTATGAATATTTTTATTTAGAAATTTAGGGGGTATATAAATAAAAATTGAATTATTATAAAATTATGATTAAATTGAAATTATTAATTTTATGTGTGGTTAATTTGTATAGGATGGATATTTTTATTGAGTTAGATATAATATTAATTTAAATAATTATTGATAATATTTATATATATATATATATATATATATTATGTAATTTTAATTATAGGTTAAAAATTAATTATTTAAATTTATTTACAAATAAAATTTAATATATATATATATATATATATATATATATATATATATTATAATAATATATTTATATTACAAATGTAAATTAAGTAAAGATTAGGTTTAATAAATTAATGAAAGTTTGAAAAAGAAATTTAAAATAAATAATGGTAAATTTAGTGCCAGCATCAGCGGTTAAACTATTATTATAAGTTAATTTATATAATTATTAAAAATTTGAGTGAGTTGATTAATGTTAATATTTTTTTTTTGGTGAAATATAAAAAAATTAAATTTTAATTATAAATTTATAAATTTTTATTAAAGTTTGAGAATAAACTAGGATTAGATACCCTATTATTAAATTGAGATTTAAAATTAATAATTAAATGTAAATCATTAAAATTAAATATTATGGCGGCTTTATATTCTTATTAGAGGAACTTGTTTATTAAATTGATATTCCACGTTAGGATATACTTGAATTTAAAATTTATGTATTGTTGTTTTAATTTTATAGAGATTTTATTTTTGTAAAATTATATATATATATATATATATATATATATATATAATAATAATTCAAATCAAAATGTAGTTTATTTAAGATTATTATGAGTTACTTATAATTTAAAATTTTTTAAAGTTAATTTTTAATATTTAATGATTATAGGATTTAAAAGTAAATATTTTTAATTAAAATTATTGAAAATAGTTTTATTTAGTGTACAAATTGCCCGTCACTTTCGTTATAAATGGAATAAGTCGTAACATAGTAAAAGTATTGGAAAATGTTTTTGATAAAATTTTAGTTTAATTATAAAATTTTTCATTTACATTGAGAAGATTTAAATTATGATTTTAAAATTTTATATTTATTTAAAAAATTTATAATAAGTTGAATATATATATATATATATATATATATATATATTAAAAAAAATTATTTTATAGAATTAATTTATAGTAATTATTTTTGAATTAATTAATTATTTAATATATAATAGTATTGTGAAAGAAAATAATTATATTTTTTTAAGTAGAATTGAATTTTGTACCTTTTGTATCAGGGTTTATTAAAATTTAATTATATTGATATAATAATCTCGAATATAAATGAGCTAATTAAATAATATTTTTTTTATGACATAAAAATTATAAATATTTAATTTGATATGAAATGTAATACGAATTTATTGATATCTAGTTTTTTTAGAAATGAATTTAATTCATATATTTGTTATATATATATATATATATATATATATATATATATATATATAAATATAAATAAGTTAAGGGATAAACTTTAATTTAAATTTATTATTGTAATTAGAAAGTAAATATAAATGAATATAGTTAATTATAAAATTTAATATATTTAATAAAAATTTAATAATTTATATAGTTATTATAAAAATTTATTTAAAAATATAATTATTTATAAAAAGTATGATAATAATTTTATATTATTATGTCATAATGATAAAATTAGTAATTTTAAAATTATAAATATATATATATATATATATATATATATATGTAATAAGTAGTATTAAATAATTCGGCAAAAATTATATCCACCTGTTTAACAAAAACATGTCTTTTTGAATATTAATTTAAAGTCATCTCTGCTCCATGATATTTTAAATAGCTGCAGTATAATGACTGTACAAAGGTAGCATAATCATTTGTCTTTTAATTGAGGGCTGGAATGAAAGAGTTCATGAGATATAGGCTGTTTCAATATTAATAAATAAATTTAAATTTTAAGTAAAAATTCTTAAATTTTTTTAAGGGACGATAAGACCCTATAGAATTTTATAATTAAATTTTTGTGTCAATAATTTTTAATTGGTTGATTAATTTAAGTTAAATTATTTTATTGGGGTGATATTTAAATTTATAAAACTTTAAAGGGTATATTCATGAATTAATGTAAATATATATATATATATATATATATATATATATATAATGAAATTTTATTAAAAATTGTTAGAAAAATTACCTTAGGGATAACAGCATAATATCTTTAGGAAGATCATATTTATAAAGATGTTTGTGACCTCGATGTTGAATTAAGATAAATTTTAAATGCAGCAGTTTAAAAATTAAGTCTGTTCGACTTATAGAATCTTACATGATTTGAGTTCAGATCGGTGTAAGCCAGATCGGTTTCTATCTTTAAATTAATATTATATTTTTGTACGAAAGGACTAGATATATTTAATATTTAATTAAATTATATAATTATTAATTATTATCTTGGCAGATTAGTGCATTAAATTTAGATTTTAATTATATATATATATTGATTATAGATAATAATTTTTATGTTATGAGTGAATTTATTTATAAATTTAAGTGTTGTATTAATTTTAGTAATTATAATATTAATTAGAATGGCTTTTGTAACTTTATTTGAACGTAAAGTTTTAGGGTTTATTCAAAATCGTAAAGGGCCTAATAAGGTTTTATTTTTAGGTATTTTTCAACCTTTTAGTGATGTAATTAAATTGTTGAATAAGGAATTATTTTTTTTAGATAAAATTAATTTAAATTTTTATATATTTATACCAATATTATCTTTAGTATTATCATTAGGTGTTTGGTTAGTTTATCCTTTTTATATTAATATTTATTGTATAGAGTGAAGAATTTTATTTTTATTATGTTTAATAGGAATAGGGGTATTTCCAGTTATATTAGGGGGGTGATCTTCAAATTCTAATTATTCTATATTGGGAGCAATTCGTTCTGTAGCTCAATCAATTTCTTATGAAGTGAGGTTATTTTTAATTATTTTTAATTTAATTATTATAATTGAGAGGTTTTCTTTTTTAGAATTTATAAAATTTCAAGTTAAAATTAAGTTTATAATTATATTATATCCTATTTATATCATATTTTTAGTAAGTATATTAATTGAATTAAATCGCACTCCTTTTGATTTAGTAGAAGGAGAATCTGAGTTAGTTTCAGGGTTTAATACTGAGTATTTTAGAAGTATATTTGCATTAATTTTTATAGCAGAATATTTAAATATTTTATTTATAAGAGTTTTAATTACAATCATGTTTATAGGATTTAATTTATTAAGATTTAAATTTATTTTAGGTATTATTTTTCATGTTTTTTTTGTAATTTGGATTCGAGCAGTTTTACCTCGAATTCGATATGATGAATTAATAAATATATGTTGAAAAAAATTTTTGTCTTTATCATTATTGTATATTATTTTTATTTTAAGGTGTAAGGAGGTTATTATTTATATTTTAAATTAATAGATAATTTTATATCTTTATAATATTTTCAAAATATTTGCTTATTAAAGCTAATTAATTAATAGATTAGTTTATCTCAGATAAAATTTAAATAGGGAGTTATAATAAAATAATTAAAATAAATAAAAGTAAAGATAATTCTTATATTTGTAAATGGGTATTCAATTAATTGTCTTCCAAGTCAAGTTAATATAATAAAAGATAAAATAAAAATTCAGAATGAAATTTTTGCTAAAAAGTAAAATTTTGTTGAAGTTATACAATTATTATTTAAAATAGGTATTAATAATAAAATTAAAATAGATATTAATAATCCTATAACCCCCCCAAATTTATTTGGGATGATTCGTAGAATTGTATATGCAAAGAGAAAATATCATTCTGGTTTAATGTGTTCAGGGGTAATTATTGGGTTTGCTAGAATAAAATTATCAGGGTCTCTTAAATAATATGGACATTTTAATGAAATTACTAGAAAGATATAAATTATTAGTGAATATCCAAAAAGATCTTTAATTAAATAATATGGGTTGAATCTAATTATATAATATTTTCTATTTGTTCCAATAGGGTTATTAGATCCTGTAATGTGAAGATAGAATAAATGTATAATTACTATAAATATAATTATAAATGGAAGAATAAAATGAAATGAATAAAATCGGTTTAAAGTTGCATTGTTAATAGAGAATCCTCCTCAAATTCATTCTACTAAAATTTTTCCAATATAAGGGATAGCTGAGAGTAGATTAGTAATAACTGTGGCCCCCCAAAATGATATTTGTCCTCAGGGTAATACATATCCTAAAAATGCAGTAGCTATTGAAATAAGAAGAATAATTACACCAATTAATCATACATTAATTAATTTAAATGAATGATAATAAATTCCTCGAGCAATATGAATAAATATTGATAAAAAGAAGAAAGATGCTCCATTTATATGAATTAATCGAATTCATCAACCAAATTTTACATTTTTTATAATATGAATAATTCTATTGAAAGCATAATTAATATTGGGACAATAATGTATGGATAAAAATAGTCCTGAAATAATTTGAATAATTAGGAATAAACCTAGAATTGATCCATAATTTCATAATAAATTAATATTTGATGGGATGGGTAATTTATTAAATGATTTATTATAAATTAATAAAATTTTATTAAATTTTATTAATTTTATAAATTTCATTAATTTTTAATTTTTCGTAAAGGTTTATACTTTAGTATGCAAATTTTTATAGAAAATAATAATGTTGTTAGTAAATATATAATTAGAGTTAGGGTAATAATATATAATGGGTATTCATAGATTTTATAAATTATATTAGTATTAAGAGTTAAGTAATAAGGGTTAGTTGGTATATTTATATGATTTATACATATATATATAATTGTTATAATAATTAATATTAAATTAGAAAAAATTAAATAATTGATTATTTTTTTAATTATTTTATTGTAGTAATTATTAATTAATCTTGTGAAATATAAAAATATAATTATATTACCTCTAACTATTGTGATAAAAATTATAAAGCAATATAGGGATTTTTGAGTTATTAAGTAGTTAATAATTAATGTAATTATAGTAAAAATGAATAAATTTAATATAAAATTTAATGGTGAAATATTATTATTTATAATTAAAAAAATAATTATTATTATTAAAATATAAAATAATAATTTTAAAATTAATTCATTTGGACTGTTCATTATTTTGCAAGAAATAGTTTATAAAAATATTAATTTTGGAGATTAAAGAAATTAAAGTTAATTTTCTTGAGATTTTAAGCTAAAAGATATTTTATCTTATTTTAATTTACAAAATTAATGTTTTATAATAAACTATTTAGCTAAAATTTATTTATTTTAATTATTATTATTTTATAATGTTATTAGTTATATTAATAATTTTTATTTTTGTAAAAAATTTTTTAATATTTTTAATTAGGTTAGAGTTTATATTAATATTTTTTTTAATAATATTATTAGTAAATTTGGAATCTTTTAATAGTTGATTATTTTTATATTTATTGATTATGGGGGTGTGTGAAAGTGTAATTGGAATTACTTTAATAATTAGATTAGTTCATTTATATGGTAATCAGGATATAAAAATTTTAAATTTAATATGATAGTAGAATTATTAGTTATTATTTATATTTATTTAATTTTAGAGAGATTCAATAAAAATTTAATATTTTTAAAAAATTTTATTTGTTGTTTATTAATAGTTATGAGAATTAAGTTATTATTTAAAATATATTATTTTGTTAAATTAATATTTATTGGGGTAGGGGTAGGAATAAATAATTATTCATTTATAATAATTATATTAAGTTTTTGAATTTTTGGAATAATTTTTTTAATTGTAAGAGGAGTAAATATTTTAATATGTTTAAAATTAAATTTATTATTATTTATAAATGTAATTAGGTTTTTTTTAAGTAGAGGGTTATTTTTTTTTTATTTTATATTTGAAATTAGGTTAATTTTAATTTTTTTTATTATTATTAAATGAGGGGTGGGAGATAAACGATTAGAAGCAGCATATTATATAATATTTTATACTTTATTTTTTTCTTTACCATTTTTAATTTTTTTAATATTATTAATAAATATGACTATAGTTGATTTGATATTATTTGTGGAATTAAAATATGTAAGAGTAAATTATTATTTTTTTATATTTATAATAATAACTTTTTTTGTAAAAATTCCTATATATTTATTTCATGGATGATTATTAAAAGCTCATGTTGAAGCTCCAGTATTTGGTTCAATAATTTTAGCTTCAATTTTATTAAAATTAGGGACATATGGGTTGTTACAGATAATATTAATATTTTTAAATATTTTTTTTAAATTTAAAATTTATATTATATTTATTAGAATTATAGGTTGTATTGTTTTAAGAGTTTTATGTTTACGTCAAATAGATATAAAAATTTTAGTTGCTTATTCATCTATTGTACATATAGGAATTTTAATTAGGAGAATATTAACTTTTTTTAGGGTAAGAGTAGTTGGGAGATATATAATTATAGTAGCTCATGGTTTATGTTCATCTGGGTTATTTTATTTAGTAAATATTTGTTATCAAGAAACAAATAGTCGATTAATAATGATTAATAAGGGGATAATAAATTATTTACCTAAAATAAGATTAATTTGATTTTTATTATGTACTTCTAATATGTCTGCTCCTATTTCTTTAAATTTAGTTGGAGAGATTTTACTTTTAATTGGGCTTTTAAATTGAATATTATATATAGTGAGTGCATTAATTTTATTTTGTTTCTTTAGATTTATTTATTCATTATATTTATTCTGTTATGTACAACATGGGGAAATAAATTATTATTTAAAGATTCAAGGGGTGAAAATAATAGATTATTTAATTTTAATTTTACATTGAATTCCATTAAATTTTATATTTTTAAAATTAGATTTTTTTTATTTAAATAGTTTATAATTAAAATATTGAATTGTGATTTCAAAGAAGTATATTATACTTTAGATTATTTATTATTTAATTATTTATAGAGTATTTATATTAATTATTAGAGTAATAATATTTTTAATAGGCATGTTTTTATATATAAATAATATAATTCTTATTTTAGAGTGAATAATTTTTATAGTTAGAAGAATAAAATTTAATTTTATTATTTATTTAGATTATATGGGTATATTTTATATTGGAGTAGTTTTATTAATTTCTTTTTTTATTTTTATTTATAGTAAAGATTATATGATAGGAGATGTTTATATTAATCGATTTAAATATTTATTAATTTTATTTATTTTATCTATATGTTTAATAATTTTAAGACCTAATATTGTAAGAATTTTATTAGGTTGAGATGGGTTAGGTTTAATTTCTTATTGTTTAGTAATTTATTATCAAAATATGAATTCTTATTCATCTGGGATTTTAACTATTTTATGTAATCGATTAGGAGATGTTGGGTTATTAATATTAATTGGGATAATTTCATATTTAGGGTCATGAGATTTAATATTATATGAAGGTATTAGAGGGGTGATATTATTTATATTAATAGCTATTATTACTAAAAGTGCTCAAATACCTTTTTCTGCTTGATTACCAGCAGCTATAACAGCACCAACACCTATTTCTTCTTTAGTTCATTCTTCAACTTTGGTAACTGCAGGAGTTTATTTGTTAATTCGTTATAATAAGTTTTTTTCTTTAGAAGAGAAAAGTTATATTGTAATTATTTCTGGAGTTACAATATTTATAGCGGGAATTATAGCTAATTATGAGTATAATTTAAAAAAAATTATTGCTTTATCAACATTAAGTCAATTAGGGTTTATAATAAGAATTTTAGGGATAGGAATTGTTGAATTGGGATTTTATCATTTATTAATTCATGCTTTTTTTAAATCATTAATATTTATGTGTGTAGGGGGATTTATACATGTAAGGTTAAGATGTCAGGACTTACGTAAATTTAAAGGTATAATATGAATTTCACCATTTAAATCATTTATTTTTTTATTTTCTTTATTAAATTTAAGAGGATTTCCTTTTTTTTCTGGATATTATTCAAAGGATATAATTTTGGAGTTTATAAATATTAGTAAGTTAAATTTATTGATAGTTTATATTTTAATAGGTGCTACATTTTTAACTGTAAATTATAGAGTTCGAATTATAAAATTAATTATTAATTTTCAATTAGATATATTTAGTTATCAATATATAAATGATGGTAAATTTATAATTTTTTGTAAGAGTAGTTTAATAATTGTTGTAGTAATAGTAGGTTATTTATATATAGAAATTTTTAATTATTATATTTTTATGATTACTAAGTATGAAAAAAATATTATGATTTTTATTTATGTTAGAAGGTGAATTTTAAATTTAAGATTTTTTTATAGACGTAAAATGAAATATATATTTAATTATTATAGATTTATTATAAGTATATTTTATTCTATTTATATATATAAGATTATTTATTTTAATTTATTAAGAGTTATTTTAATATATGATAAATTTAATGAAAAGTGATTAGATAAATTAGTAGGGGTTAATATTAAGAATATTTTATATTTAAAAAATTATAAGATAATATATGATTGGTTATATTCTATTCGTGTAATAAAATTAATAAAGTTTTATGTAATTATATTAATTTATTTATTTATTTTTTTTTAAG